>JAMQGT020012631.1:0-106329 GCA_024447675.2 Pterophyllum scalare | reverse complement strand
TTAAATATCAGATTATTAAATAACTGAAGTCAGACATACTGAGACTCGTATCTCAAATATTTTTAAAGGCAAGTGCAGATAAGAGTGCTGAAAGAGAGATTTAAACTGTGTGCGTCTGCCAGCAGATAACAAAGGAGTAATCTGATTACAAACTGACAAACCAGATTCAGCAAACATGAGCATGTTTCATTAGTCCTGACACACAGCACTGAATTATGCATAATTCTATGTATTTCGTAGACATGGTTGATTATTTTATAACAGCCTAATTACCAGCACAGAAGACCTGAGTCCCTTTTTTAATTTAAACAAGAAATTTATCTTAAAATGTTTTTTGTTTTACAACTTTATATATTCATTTGGTTATAATTTAATCACTTACAGACAACAATCCACCTGCATACATGTCATAAACTTTTAAATGAACTTACATCTTGCCAAATGTCTGATCTGCACTGCGCACACATTATAATGTGTTATAAATATGGATTCACGGCAGACTGTTTTACATTCCTCAATATTTAATATCCACCATTACAGTGCATGCATGCATCAATAAATGAAGAAAATATTAATATTCACAGTTATTATGAATAAATACACAGCGGTAATTATAAAATAATATAAAGTCTGTTAGTACTGGACTATTTTTACTTGGAAATCCAACTCAAACTAAAATACCACTGCAGTACAGACCTGCATAACTATTGATGAAGATGAAAATATTCAGCAAATATTTACCATTTATGAGCAAACACAGTTTTTCACACATAATTACACTTTATTATTAGGCACATCCTGCTAGTCCTGGGCTGGACTCCCTGTTGCCTTCAGAACTGAATGCCCTTAATTCTTCGTGGCACAGCGCGAACAAGATGCTGGGAACATTTCTCAGAATTTTGGTTCACATTGACATGACAGCACCACACAGTTGCTGCGAACCACCGCATCCCACAGGTGCTCCATTGGCTTGAGATACAGTGACTGTGGAGACCATTTGAGTACAGTGAACACATTGTCACGTTCAAGAAACCAGTTTGGGATGATTTCAGCTTTGTGGCATGGTGTGAGGGAAGTACCAATCAGAAGATGAGCACGCTGTGGTCATTGTGGCTGACCATGTCCATCCTTCTAAGACGTCAGTCCATCAGGTAGGCTGTGGTATTAATATGATGCTCAGTTGGTACTAAGGGGCCTAAAGTGTGCTAAGAAAATATCGCAGAAACCATTACACCACCACCACCACCGGGTGGAACCATTAAACTACAAGGCAGGATTGTTGATTACAACATAGTCTGATCCTACCATCCAAATGTGGCAGCAGAAATCAAGACTTGGTGAGCCTGTGCAAACTGTAGCCTCAGTTTCCTGTTTTCTGCTCATGGGAGTGGCACCCAGTGGGTGCCACTGGTTGGTTGTAACAACTGGTTATTTGAGTTACTGCCTTATTTTCAGCTTGAAACACTCTGGCCATTCTTTCCTGACCTCTGACATTAACAAGATATTTGCACCCAGGGATCTGACCCTCACTGGATATCTTCTCTTTTTCGGACTGTCCTCTGCAACCCCTAGAGATGGCTGTGTAGGAAAATCCCAGGAGATCAGCAGTTTCTAAAATACTCAGATGAGCCCATCTGGCACCAACAATCACGCTATATCCAAGTGTGATTCTAATGCTTGGTTTGAACTTAAGCAGGTCATCTCATCTATGTCTATGCCCCTTAGATGCACTGAGTTACTGCCGTTAGATTGGCTGCATTAACCAGCAGTTGAACAGGTGACTCAAATAAAGGTAAACCTAATGAAGTGGACAGTGGGTGGATATTATAATACAGCTGCAAGACAAAAAAGTCTAAAAGTTTTTCTCTTAGTCTGGATGTGTAGTGTGTTACTGACCATCATAGAAAAGCACAGAAAAGGTGTGTTTGGAGTCGAGTTGCATAGAAGTACAGACTCAGTACAGTAATTTGCCTCTAGAGTCATTAACATTAATATAGCCTCTCAGATTTTTTTTGGGGGGGGGTCATTTTCATTCCTTTTCAGACATCGTGGACTGGACTGAGACAGTCCCCCAGGCTGTATTTTTTCTCTATGTGTATTTTAAGATGAAGTAACACTCGGAGGAAAACGAAATAAAGATTTGGTACAATAACATTTGTGTATTCCATTCAAAGCAACAAAAAGTTGCCAAAGTTAGCGAAGCTGCACAGGAATTGGCTACAGAAAACGATTGTGTGTGAGCATTCATTATTCTGTGCTTCAAAGAGCCTCTGACTGCTGGCAGATCATAACACCACTACCTATTCATGTCTTACAGTAAGTTGTAAAATTGCACTCCAGCTTGTATGGTAACAAAATGTTAGATGGCAGTGTGTGTTGAAGTGAAGATACATCCATGCATGTAAACATTAGATTTTAACGTTTTGTAGCATGCGGGGGAAGCACTGTTCCCTGACAAAAACATTATCTTGTGTGTCTAATGTCCAACAAAGTGCTTCAAGAATATTTTTTTCCCCAAGGAATGAGGTGGATGCAGCCAGTAAGCCAGGCAGGCCCCTTCTCTAAAATCTGAACTATACTGCTTTCTGGATCCTCCCATAGCAGCGACTTACAAGAAGAGTTTTAAAAAATTAAGCAGCACCTTTTCAGCTACTATATGTAAATGTGCAGTTAGATATGATGTCCCTAAATCTTCTCAGCAGGGTTAGAGTGAATATTAGCATCAGCAGAGCAAGTTCTCTTACCGATGCAGAGGTACAGTTACTTCCGAGGGACACACACTGGCCTGAACACCACTGGCAGCCGTTGGTGTTGGCAGTGCAGCTGTAGCAGTCTGTATACTGGTCACATCTCTCACTATCGCCATCTGCAAAATTTAGAACAAAAATGGCAAATGCGCAATTTCATAAGGACAAAGAGAGAACTCTTCCAGTCAGTCAAGACGTCATTCTCAAAAAGAAACTGGTAATTCTGATTCCGTCATTAACCTCAGCTCAGTCAAAACCTTTGCGATTTCTTTCAGTGATTGCCAGACAACATCCTTTGTATTTAATGTGCCTGAAAGATATTCCATGGAGCGGTTTCCATCTGCTAGCGCTGCTGTAGATGCAACACCGGAAAATGAGACAGCCGTGTTCAGGGGAAAGGCGGATGGGGTTTTTTCCCCTCTTTTTGTGACAAATGACAAACAAACGGAAGACAACCCTCAACAGGAAGCAGAGAGAGCAGGCTGAACTGTTCCTCGTGATTACCTAGCTGACACACACATACACACACACACACACACACACACACACAATCTTGGGTGTCACAAGGTTTAGTGCTGGGGGATGCTAGTGTTAGAAACTGAGAAAATGTACCATTTCAAGAAAAATATTAGCTCATTTTGAATTTGATGGCAGCAAAATCTCTCAGAAGTGTTGGGACAGGCCAACAAAAGGCTGGAAAAGTAAGCTGGAGGAACATTTCGCAACTAATTAGATTAATTGGCAACAGGTCAGCAATATGATTGTTCTTTTTAAAAGCCCCATAGTTTCTCAGAAGCTGGACGGAGGTTCACCAATCTGGTGAACTGTGTCTAGAAATTGTGGAACAATTTCAGAATAATGTTACTCAACATAAAATTGTGAAGACTTTGAATATAATCATTAACATTATCTACAGTACACAACATCATTAAAAGATTCGGAGAATCTGGAGAAAGCAGAAGAGAAAAAAAAATACTGAATGCCCTTCAGGCTCTCAGATGGCACTGCATTAAAAACAGCCATGATTGTGGCATGGGCTCAGGAACACTTCCAGAAATCACTGTCTGTGAACACAGTTCGCTGAATACATCCACAAATGCAGGTTAAAGCTCCGTCATGCAAAGTAGCAGTCATATGTGAACATGATCCAGTAAAGCTGCTGCCTTCTCTGGGCCAAAGCTCATTTAAAATGGACTGAGGCAAAGTGGGAAACTGTTCAAATTTTGAAATTCTTTTTGAAAAACAGACACTGTACTGAAGAGGAGAGGGGCCATTCGGTTTGTTATCAGCACTCAGTTCAAAACCTTGTATCTCTGATGGTATGGGTGTGCAGTGCCTACAGAATTAGCACCTTGTGCATCTGGAAAGGCACCATCAATGCTGAAAGGTATTAGAGCAGCATTTGCTCCCACCCAGAAGCCTTTTTCAGGCAAACTCCTGAGCCCTACAAAGGTAGCACAAAGCTTACCTTTCTCCAACAACTGGCACATCATGAAACAACAAATACAACAAAGAACACTAAGCATGACTCTGTCCCAGCTCTTTAGAGATGTGCAGCTGGCATCAAATTCCATTTTTCTGTAAAATGGTACATTTCCCCACTTTAAACATTTTAATTGTTTTCAATCTTCTATTGTGAGTAAAATATGGGTGTATTTATATTATATTAAAGGGAAAATGATTTGATATGCAAGCTGTTTCCAGTCGCTTGAAACATGCTTGGTCCCCAAGATCACCATCTTGCACAACCATAGTTTATAGTCATAAAACAGAACAAACCTGCAGTTTTTCAAGTGCGGTTAGTACATCTTTGGTATCTTTGTTTGTTACTCAAATCATTTTCAAAGCAGCAATCGTACACAGTCACATATACAGAAATGACAACAACTGGACAGTTTCTGGATGATGTGCGAGGGCCACATTTTTCACACTACAAAACTTTACACACATACACTCACAAATCCACAGAGGAAAACACTCAGGTGACACTTTTTTTTTTTTTTTGCTCATTTCCACTCTTTGATGTGAGAAACTGTGTTGGCAGCCCGTGACAAACAAGCCGTTTCTGCCGGTCTGTGGATCTCATCGGACATCAGTGAAGTGAATGCAGATGAGTTCTTCACAAACACTCAAGAAAAACATCAAGAACCCAAAATTATCTTGGATTAGCCTCATATGTCACAACCCCAGCCAATGCAGCATTTTAGTGCAGTTGCAGTGTCACCTACATGATCTCGTGTTGCAGGAGGACGGGAGCTGTTGCTGTTCAGGACTGATAGCGTCGCTTTCCCAAGGCAGGCAGACCCCCTGGGTGGCGTTCCACACGCAGTGGATTCCTGGCCAGGCCTGGCTGCAGGATGCCAGGCTGGAAAAGGCCAAGCAGCTGGGCGAGGTGTACATGAGGACGTCGCTGAGCAGTAGACTGTTAAAGCCACCGAACACGTACATCACACTGCAAGATAACAGAAGAAAAGATTTTTAGAGGACAACAGGAGAAATAGATGTGAGGAGGAAAGGGATTCAGGAAGTAAGACAAGTTGATTTTATCCCCACTATTTTACCCAGTTTCAAGCCTTTATGCACACAGTGATCCTCCTCTTCTCTGGGCTTCAACTAACCTTATAAGTCTGCTAAATCCCCAACAAGCCCTCTCTTCCTGTGCAGATGGACCTAACAGGACCCCTTGCTGTGTGTGTATTAGAATGCATTTTGATGATGGGTCCAGGTCGTTTCTGAACATGTGTCTCCACTGGCCTGTGTTCAGCTACTGGGATTTCTCTGTGAGCATGCGTCTAAGCATATGCACGCTCTCAGGCTCATCCACCAATTACCCATTCACAGGCTGCCCGGCCGGGTGGATGGGTAATTTGCACAAGTCTGATCAAAAGTGCCCCCCCGGATCATGGAGGGCACACTTCAAACTGCTTGCTGGAGACGCCCTGCTGAGCGCATAGATCGGGAGGAGGAGAGCGTGGTAGTCTTGCAGGGGACTACATCAGTCAGCCACTTTCTTTCTTTCTCATTTAAAAGATTTGAGTCATTGTGGAGAAACAAAGTGTGACAGATAATGAAAGCCTTTTTTTACGTTCTTTGAAGATTATTATGAAATTTGGTTTTTCTAAAAAGGATTTAAAGAAAGTCACAGAGGAAAAAAGAGAAAATTCAAAGGGAGGACTGTGCCAGGTTTCCGGGGGAGTGGGGGCTGACAGCAAATGCATCCCCTTTACTTTTAAGTTTAGACCAAAGGATGCTTGTAGAGTTTGCTGTACGGTTTAAATTACTGTTAGAAGTTAGTAGCAGGCACATCAGTGTCTCTCTTCAGTAGTAAATGTCAAACCTGACACATTGAACAACACATATCACACAACACTGCCTTCCAAAAGTGCTTTTTTTTTTTTTTTTTTTTTTTTAAAACCTCATGACATCTCTGTCCTGGACAGAGCTGTTCTAAAATGCTTAGTACCATTTAGCTTTTGATGTCAGAAAACCCCAATAAATAAAGCTCAGTATGACTGCTGGAAATCCCATCTTAAACTTAATGAATGCATGAGCAAACTTTGAATTGCTCCCAAGGAGCTGAAGTCATGAGTAATATAAGGACCTACCCAAACAGGGGTAGTGATTAATGTTAATATTTAATGCCTTCTATACAACAGGATGTATAATTTAATATGGATCACAGTTACTTGCTCTGCTGGCAGTGCAGATCATATTTACCGATGAGTCATCGCTTCTGCTCGCAGCACCATCCCCATCACAATCTATTCATGTTGCAGACTAATAATGAAATGTCATGTATGGATCCACGCAGTTTTTCCCAAAGCAACAAGGTTCTGCTTTTTACACGTGACAGTGTTTGCTGTTTTCTTTGCTTTAAGTGTTTGCCTCCCCCTCCCACCCCACCCCCAAGTTGCCACAGCGTAAGACCATTTCCTTACACCACACCAAAAACTCAGCACCATTTAATAAGCAACAATTACCCGTGTTTGTTGTGACCGTTTCTTATCCAGCAAAGGATGTGTATGTGAAAGGTTTGATCCAACAAAGGAACTAATTTTGAGGACTTCCTTTTATCGGAAAGTCTACTGCCAATACTTGGAAAAAATCTCATTCTATTTCTCAACTCTCACTCTGCTGCCAGCAGAAGTCTCCATTCATGACTCCAGAATCCATATTAAGATTTTCTTCCTCAACAACAATCATTTTTTTAAACCGTTTGACAACAAATGGCAGCTCTCTCAGTTTTGTGTTCCTTATTTTCCTTTCTGCTAGCCTTTGCTGAGTCTTTGGTGTTTGCATATTGTTCCTACAGCCATCTACTGGGTCCACAGCAATCATGAATAAAAGAAACAGGAAATGAATCGAGTAAACTGATTTCTTACTGATCAAGTGCTGAAAAATCTCATGTGAGCCCATGTTTAATGTATATCAGATTTGCATATTTAAGTCAGAGCTACCCATCGCTGAAGACTGCAGAGTGCCCGAAGCGGTTAACATCATGGTAGAGGTCTGGTCGAGGCAACACTGTCCAATCATCACATGCTGCAATGAGAACAAAACAGAGGTTAAACTGTTCGACCTGTTCCCACTTATTATACCTTACACATCTTCAGCTGTGGCAAATTCTACTGACATGCTTTGGGCAGTTGGCGAGGCTCATCTTCTCATGTCAGTCGAGTCAGGGCCCAAAGTGACTGAGACACTGATCACGAGTGAGGGTATTTCATAGCTGATTGTAAAGGTAGGTAAAAGACGCAGGGGGACAGGGAGTCAGTGATGGTCTTGGTCAACCCTCCGTCTGATGCTTCAAAGCAGTCTGAACATGTATCCCTAGATTTGAGTCACATGTTTGCATGACTGTACATTTTCTGTGCCTATCAGTTTCTTTCTTGCTCTCTCCCAGATCCCTCCATCGTATTTAAGAAACAGAAAGGCTCTGAATGGAAACATCAGTGGGGGTGTTTTGTACTTGTGACATGCTAACAGGTTATTGGGGGTCTTTTCTCACCTCCTGCACAAAGGTTTGGGCCTGACAGAATTTAGATGACTCAGACATAGATTCAAAGTAAACTGTGATTTTGGCAATTTGCAAGTCAAAAAAAAAAAAAAAAGCCCAATCTGAGAACTCGTTATCTACTCTGCTGACTTCGCCTGAGGAGACAATGGCTAGTTTTTCGCATCTTCTGGGTACAGACCTAATATAGTCAATAAAAATGAGCAGAAATGGAAACCAGAAAGCTTCAGACCCACAAATTCAGTCACTGAAATGCTGTTAAAAGCATTAAATAAATGGCACAATCTGTCAAGGTGCCTTGACCTCCAAATTTCTGCCTCAGTGCTTAGCAGGTAAACGAATGACTGAATAAGTCATTAGATTCCTTTAGGGTTGCCTTAAAACAAAGCAGCAGCAGCATGTGCAGGTCTGTCGCTATAAGAGCCTAATTTTTTTTTAAAAGGTGCATGAGCTTGAAAGTCAAAGCCTAAAGAAGCCAGAACAGTGACTGCAGTAAATCACATTCACTCAGTACAATGCAGTGCAAGTCATCATGGTCTCCCGGAGGAGAGACTGACATCTGCGAGAGCGCCACCATTCACAGGTAGACAGTGCCCTCTGGTGTCACAAGATGGTACTGCTGGTGGTGTGGTGCATTGCCCCTTAGTGGTTCTTTTACAACACAATTTACCAATGTCAGGACAGTGGACAGCCCTTGAATTCTGTGCTCTAATTGAGTTCAGCTTGTTAAGGAGAGACAATTAGTTTCTCGACGCGTGGCCATCTTGACTGTAATTACCACTGCGGCTGCTGACACCAACCCTACAGCTGGCTGGTGCTGGAGTAATATAGTGAGCCAGTTCTTTCTGTCCAATTACAAAAATCATAGCGAGAATGAGGAGTGGCAGGAAGGAGACAGAGGTCAGAGACATGGAGGGGAGAGGAGGAGGGACTTAAAGTTTATTAAACCTAAAAGCTTGGCTCAAATGATCTCCGGGGAAATCCTGAAAACAAATTGTCACCAGCGTGAGATGACCACCCGGTCGAGGCGAGAGCATGTGGTAAATTAAACATATGTGGCACACGGTGCTTCGTCATCACCTTTTCTTCACACCACAAAGGGATGCTTTAGTCCCAACCTGCAATTCTCATGAACAAAAGCTGGGAGAGATGGGAGGATGTGTGTGCCCACGAGATTCTAATTTCACTGCTTGTCAATCATGACGGAAACGACACAGAAAACCTCGAATGTCCCGGGGCCCTTTCGTAGCCTCCGGGGAATTCTCCCTCCCAACCGGAGTGAGTGAAGCCTCTTATTAATGAGCAGCTTGTGATGGCACTGCGGAAGGTGGCCGACTCAATTTGCAGCAGTGTTTATAGGCAGTTAACAAAATAAGGAAGCCAGGACAGTTTCTGGCAAAGCTGTGTTAGCTTATATTAGGACCAAGAAGAGACCTTCAAATAGGATTATAATTAGTTCTCAAAAATCAATTCTGATCTTAATATTTTACTTGTAAAAGGAGAGAGAAAGTGGATTTTCTATGCTGAACTCGCTCTTCATACAGGCTCACATGGGGCACACAGTCAACTTCACAAACTAAAGGTATCTTGAATAATATAGCAGTCAAAACAGAGAGCACAGGAATAAACACTAGTTTATGTCCTCAGAGCTATCAATATGAATCCCAGACTGACTAGTTTAATGCCCAGATTACGCTTGCTTTGATACCATTGCATTTACCTACACCCTGAAATCCACACAGACCAGCCTGAAGAGGACTTGGACTTGCTAGTTTTCAACCGACTTTCCTTTATATTACTAATTTGTATGATGAGTGCACATCAGATGCACTAATTAAAGGGTCTCAGATGGATTTAATGCTATAACTTGCTCACAGCAGGATTTGTTATGAGCAGGTAAGTTAGAGAATTTGATCTTATTGGGGGTGTTTTCCCGTGAAGTCATTCAAAAGGATAATTTTTTTTTAAAGGCATATGGGAACAAGCTCCCAAATAAATACTCATCATTTTTGTATATCTAATATTTAGATACACGAACGTGTGTTTTGAACTGACGTAAAGACTTGTGTGATGAATCAAATGCAGTTAGATTTTTGCAACATGAAAAGGAAACGGCAATAACTGAGTGGGATCAGCAAATCCCAGCACCTTCCTGTACATTCCAGTTAAATCACTGGTAAACCAGTAAGACGGCTTCCAAGAAAAAATTCCACACTACAGTCAAAAATCGTCACGCGTGTTTAAAAGTAGCTTGTTCTCACATTTCCAGGATTGGGTGAACATCGAGACATCCTAATACGGTCATGTTGAAACAGGCAAAAGCAAAAAGAGCTTCCAAATACTTTGGCAATACGAGTTCCCTTAGTTAGAAACAAGACGCCTCCCCAAAGAATGAAAATGTGTCATGGATGCAATGTAACCAAAAGCATGTGGACGACATTATTCAAACTAAAAAAGGCACCAAAGTGTGCACTCCCAGCCGGGGCAAATTCCCAATTTTGCCCTTTTAAAGAACAGGATTTTAATGCATATAAATACACCAGGGAAGACAAAAGGCACCTTCAATCTCTCAGTTAGCTTTAATTCCTTTCATTTTAGCTTTTTTTTTGTACTGAGCAGCTTCCAGGTGTGAACCCGTGCAGATGCATGAATGCAAAGAGTCACAGTAAAGGGGGGGTAAACAAAGAGGATTCATACTAAGCACGTACAAGCAATTTTGTGTGCACCTTACTGACCTAAATTGTAGGCCAAGAAGTCGGATGAGAAGCATTTGGCGCCGTGGCTCATGGATGTGTCGTTGTGTGTGTTTCCTCCAAACACCAGCATCGTCCCACTCACCATCACTGCTGTGTGAAGGTACCGGAAGAAGCCGCTGTCTCTCAGAATAGTCCTGCAAAGCCATAGTTGGGTTGTTGTTACACACTTGAACACCACACAGCCATTACTTTCAGACTCACCAAAAATTTTACAGCATTTTACAGTTTGCTTCATCTTTAGAACACAACCGCCTCATGATAGCAGAGGTTTACACATGTGCAGGTCACTGAATATGTCCCAGGTGAGCCTGCAAACATTCCTCCTTATTTTGATGCCATTAGTCACAGTAGAATTCACTGCAGTGCCAATATTACTGTATATATCAATTAAGTAAAATGAAAGCTTTGAAAAGTCATTTTAAATCATTCTTGCATAATCAGCATTTGATAAAGCTACTCTGATATGGCACTGTTTTATAATTTTACAGTTTACGTTTTAAACAATGTTTTGGCAGAAGCAATTCTGTCATGAACAGCCATAAGCTGTTTTCACACATGCACTTTGAACAATTTTACAGGTTGGGATTTTTCCACAGTTGCTCCTCCTCTCCTGCAACACGCAGCAGGAAATGGCCAGCTTCAGACGTGTTCACACTACTTTAAACAGTTACAGTGTACAGGAGGCAGGACAGATCATGCCCATTTGCTGGCTGCAAATGCTCCAGACTAGTACCTGGGATTTTCACACACACCCACGCAGACTTTGGACTAGAGAGGTGGTAGTTTGACTGCTAAAATCCAATACTCACCATTTCCTCTTGTCCACATTAAACTTGTACAGGTCTCCTGCTAGACCGTACTTGTTGGCACTGAAGGCCTTGTAGCCTCCGTGGATATAGATGGCTCTAGTGCTGGGGTCAAAAACACTGCTGTGGCCATAGCCCCCCTGGACCAGTGCACCATCCGTAGACACGATGCTCCATGTGTTCTTGGCTGGCAGGGTCACATAATAGTATTTTTATTGGTAAATGCAACACAGCAATATTCCTGTTTGGTTTTCTTTTGTTGTCTCTTTACATTCCCACCAGTACCTACAACTCACCAATGTTGTACTCCTGCACCTGGCTGATGTAACCGTACAGAGGACAGTGTCCAAACAGAACTAGCATGACAGGACTGGCCCCGTCGTCGGCAGGAGGCACGATGTGGGCAGAGTGTCCCACCACAGCGTACTGGTCCTTGGCCCTGGGGCTCAAAAGGACCCAGGTTTGATTCTGGATGTGGAAAATCCACAGCTGGCTGGAGACATTTCCTGTGGCGTCGATCTTCCCACCATACATGTAGATCTTCCCCTGGAAAGAACAAAGACTCTATTGAGTCCAGTAAGCTGAAAGTTTCATGTCTTGTTTAATCTACCTGAAGAAAAAAGCAAACACACCTGAATGCCAACTGCTGACACACACAGGTATTAGTATTGGGGGGGGGCACGGGTCCTGAACTGTAATGTTTGTACCCCATTATGACTGATCCAAAGACTGGCACATTGGTCATAATGAAAAACCCTTCTAATTAATCCCAATAATTAAACTAATAATGTAACCTGAACCCTGAAGCAAAACGCACACAAGATTCTACCCAAAAAAATTAACTTAAAAAAAAAAAAAAACCATGAGCAAATAACCTCATGTTTTGTCCTTGAGTCTTGAATAACACAACACATGAACATGTTTGTTTCTGCACGGCCTTTGTTTCATAAGCAACCATTTTCTGCTGAAGATGGTCTGGAGGTCACTGGGGGGCGGGCGGGGGGGGGGGCATGGCTCCAGACTAAAAGTAGACATGAGGAATATTTACTCAAGCACATGCATAAGAAATATAGACTGCAATCGCACACATTAGCAGGGTTGTGTTGCAGTTATAACCAGTACATGACATGTAGTTTAAAATGATTTGAATTCTATCCGTTATGTATCAACAGATGTGTTTTTTGGAAGGCTGCGCTGACCTGAAGACATTCACAGACTAGGATACGATTTGTTCATTACAAACACTCTGCAGCTCAACTGTGGTTTTTCAAACCACAGAGCACACTGACTGCATCTGTCTCTGAATATTCCTCCTCCTTCCTCTTGTTATTATTCCATCAGGAGTTCCGAACGGTCTTTTTGCAGAGCAGAAACTGCTTCACTACAGCATGAAAAAACCCAGAGATTTACATATAAGTTCTAGATAAGAAAAGGTCACATCGAAAAGGTAAGACTAAGCAGGTTTTAAGGTTATCACTCACTACTTCTTTCAAGTTCAAATCACAATGAGGCCTGTAACATTACAGTAAGGTGATGTCATGAAGAGCACATATTAATTTTGTGTTTTCCTGATGTTCTCCTTCCCTTCAAATACCTCATGCAGAGCTAGTGAGTGCCCATATCGCGGTGTGACAGTGTTGACGGAGGGGTCAAGGGTCAGCCACGTCTTGCTGCTGAGGTTATACCTACAGAAACGAAGAGAAAAGATCTGCTGAGACTTCCAGAAGAAGGGTTTTCCATCTCGCTTTAAAACCGTACATGAAAGCGTCTTGATCTCTGTATTCAAAATATTTTACAAAGTAACCGAATAAACAAGCAAGCAAGCACAGCAAAGATTCTATTAATCCCGTGTCTGCTGCAGCAGATTATGTATTTAGCTGATTTAAAATGTGATCGTAAATACCAGCCCTGCAGCAAGCAGACTAGAATTACTGCCTCGCTGTTTTTGCCGCTGCCAACCATTTAAGTTCCAGTTTCACATCAATCTTTCCTTCTGTTCCTGAGTTATGGTGCTCAGTATTGGCAAAAAAATAAAAAATAAAAAAAATGTTTCTGCAGCATATGAGGACATCGCAGTAAGCCGACCTTTGGAATATAACTTATCACTTCATTACAACAAGACTACTACATTTTGTTTGTTAGTGCATAATTCTTGTGTTATGGACAACCACATAACACAAGCCGTTCTTCAAATGTTATATTTATTGCACTTTTGATATAATAAATCCTCAAAATTCAACAGTATTTGAGGCATGTGCAAAAATTTGGGCACCCTATTAATTCAGTGCAGTTTGAAACTAAAGTGCCATAAAAGAATTAAGACTGTGGCACAGGCTGAAAGATGTCACGTGAACAGCAAATGCCTGCATCGGGGCTCCGAAGCCTGACAGCAGGACCTTTCCAGGGGCGGGGGGTTTATAGTATATGCTCTAATTAAATTACACAAAGTGTGCAAAGCTGACAAAATTGTCCTTTATAGTCTCACATGACATGGCATGAGTTTAATAAAAAAAATTAAAAAAAAACTTGGCCTACTGGCAAGACAATAAACCAAAACATGAGTGTGATCTTCCTGGGTGGAGTTCAGGGTGAAGACTATGATCCAATGCTGTAATTTTATGGTTTTGATAACATGCTGTTTGTGTCCACACTGTCTCCACGAAGCTCTGTTCTTCTCCACGTTGATTTCCAGGAAGCAGGAAGTCCCGTGGCTTCTTCCTGACGGCCAAGTGAAACTTTAGCCCTCGGTACAGCGGGCATATAAGTTACAAATATTCACATTTCTCCAAAAGAGACGCTGCGTTTCAAAAGTACAAACCCTACAGTTGCATAGCAACAAGGAGAACTAGTGTCTCGCAGCTCTTTGGGATGAGAGCCGCAGCCAAATGCCTAAAATCAGAGTGAAGATGTTCACTGAGGAACGAACTTACGCTTTGACCATGTGATAGTCGGAGGAGTTGAAGACGTAGCCTCCAATGACCCACATGACGCCCTGCTCAGCTACAGCTTTGTGGGAAGCCCTGGCCAGCCCAGCCTCTGTGTGCTCCTCCCGGCTCCAAAAAGAGGAATTGGCAGGAACGGAGACGGAGCAGTCAGGACCTGAGAAGGGAGGGAAACCGCAGAGTTAAGCTTCCACAGGAAACTCAACAAGGCAAGAGGCTTGGTTAATCCATTTCATTCCCTTATTTCTACTTTTACAGTGACATTAAAAAAAATGACTGCACTACAATAAAATACACACTAAATAATCACCTTTATTATTGCTTATTTATTTGACTGGGACAGTGTGAGTGTGCTTTGACTAAGATAGCCCTAAATGCTTGCTTCCATCAGGAAACGTAAATTTAGAAAAAAAAAACTTCATTGTTTATTTAATCTCCTTAATTGTCAAAGAGATTTAAAGAAAGAGGTTAAAGGGGGATTTTAACTATAGATAACCAAGGCTGGTTATACATCAGCTATATTGAGAATCACTGATGTGATGCAGATGCTTTAGTTAATGCTGAGCCCATTCTTTGAGGAAACTATAACTATTAAAGTTTCATTGTTTCAAGTAAAATAACTCTTTAAAGATAGATGGCTTTGGCCAGAGCTGCCTTCCTCTGTTTATGGACAAGAACAATATCACCAGCATAAACCGGAATCACTCCTGAATGAAAGGAAAAGTTTTCTGGCAAACAACTACCAAGACAGGAATACAGAGATTGGCCTTTTCCTGTCAATGTTTCAATTCCCGCTGGCTGTGGTGGGGGTGGGGGGGCGAGAGCTGTTTAATGATCTTTTTCATCTACAGTCTGATGAGATAAATCCTCAGTGGAATGAAACATTTACCAACCAGTTAATGCTATCGCTTCATCGTACGGCACAAACAGGATGTTCACCGCTGGGGACAACCTTATTGGTGATTTGAAAACAATACGTAAGCCATCATGGGCCAGGAAAGGAAGCCCTCTGATTCACTCCAGCAATCAAGGTCACTTTACCTGTTTTGCTTATTTATCTTGTTCAGCAGCTAAATGAATCCCCAGCAGCTAATATTCCCAAAACTCATCCCTGCAATGCTTAAACAGCAGCATTATCTTTGCACCTTGGTGGCATTTCCATAAATAAAACAAACTCTGTGTTTGCACCTTTAAAACATGTTATTTTGTAAGGCTATGGGTCTGTGAAAGAGAGATTAAAGACCAGGGTGGCTTGACTAAACAAGCATCTGTCTCTGCTTTTGCACTGCTTGGTGTAGAAAATGAGTTCATTTGGAAGCTGGCAGCATAAAGTACACCAAGTGTGCTATTCCTCTGCTAAAACACCATGACAGAGTAATAAAGGCTAAAGAAAAACGCCAGTATGTTTCTCAACTCCCTCAGCTTTGGTAATTAGATTGTGAGCACACTGTGCTGCTGATATAACTGCAGTTAAATTAAGCCGTTGTCTCTGCCTCTGCAGAGGAGAGCAGTTGAGCTGTTTAAGAACTAATAGAGCGGTTAGAAGGGCCATATGGTCCAATTCAAAAAGCATACAGTAGTGCCGGGCCATGACCAAATAAAATAAGTGAATAGTCATGACTCAACCAAAACTAGGAGGAAGCTGATCCTGCAAAAAGTTCATTTCAAGTCCATCGGGTGACAGCAGATGGATGCTGCGGGGGCAGCAAAAACCTCAACAACAGTGCTGGAGGCTTAAAGCTTAAAGAGGCACCGGTTTGAATCACTAGATAAAACAGGCAAAATCTGGATGGATAAAAGTAAACGCTCTCATTACTAAACCTCCAACTGCTCTGTTGGAGCTGCTTAGTGCTCAGCTGCATTGGAGTTTTCTTTCCATTTATTCCTGAGTATGATTTCTTTTTGTTTTCTTTTTTTAATTAACACAAAGTTCTGACCTCTATAATGCTAGCCTGATGAAAAAATACTAGAAAATAATCAAAGTAAATCAAGCGTATACAGAATTAACGTGGAACAATACACAAATATCTTTAAACTGAAAACCGTAAAAATATAAAAAAGTGATTCAGGCCAAGCACAACTTCATGTTTAGCTGGACAGAAAGGTTCCCATTAGAAACTGTACAGAATCCATCCTCCATCAGTGAATGGAGGGCTTGGGTGACCAGAGAGCCAGAACTCAAGTTCACTAACCTCCCTGTAGCTTGTTCATTAATATCTAATCACACCCACTGTTCATTTTCTTCAATAAGTCACAGATGTTGCTGGTGATCGAGGGGTCTGGAACCAGGCTTCAGCCTTTCACTGTTCTCTGATCTAATCACTTTATACTCTGATACAGAGCTGCTGGATCCCACACGCAAAAGATTAAGCAGAACTGTTGCATCTAATGTGCAGTTTATTGACAGCACAATTGCTCCATAAAAACAACTAACTTAAATTAGAACAGATGAAAAACTGCATTTCAATGACAATCTTCTTATTAAATATTGGTATTAATAATTTTGGCCAGGGAAAAAGTGAATTCTTGGCAGCTAAATTTATAAGCCACTGTTCAGTCTGCACACAAAAAAATGGAGCCAGTAAAAGGCTGATTTTAGTCACTGAGGAGGATTTGGCATGTATGAGAATGCTGAGGCCAACTTGATGACACTGTGGTTACTCAAGCCAGCACAGTGTATGTGAAAATGAAGTCACACATCTGACACCCGAAGTGAGCCTGCTGCACTGCCAGCCTACCTTGCCATCCAGCCTTACAGACGCAGGTCTCGCCCCGGCAACTGCCTCTTTCAGGTTTTCCGCAGTCAGCCAGGCAGTACGGGATGTCACAGGCTTCCCCCTTCCAGTAGCCTTCACATTCACAGTACACCGAAGCAGTAGAGTTTCCCACACGACACTCGCCATGGCCAGAGCAGTTGTTGGGACATGTATTCACTCTTTGAGGGAAGAAATGAGGAAACAGTCATAGAGAGAGAAACTAGAAATTCGATCTAAAATCTCTGAATAAAACATCAGGAAGACCTTGCAACAATTGCATTACATCTGCTTCTGTGCCAGAAGTACCTCGGCTATCTCTGCGCTTAAAGATAAAATATGCAACATCCCCCTTCAGAAATCAGAATGTACTGCTCTTGGCATCGTCCCCCCTCATCAGGTGGTCAAGCACCTGTCTCAACACTTGTCAGTCATCTCAGAGGGCTATCTACACTCAAACAGCACTGAGCTAGAGGCTGAGGTAACTGGCAAACAAAGTTGCCCCAGGCACTGCAGAGCAGATGGCAAACGCACTCAGTCTGCGGTAAAACTGTAATACTGGTGCCCTCAATGTCAAACAGGCTCCTTATATTGTAACAGCTTTTCTGTTAGGAACCAGATGACAGTTTATGCCAACTCCTCATATGGAAATATGAATCACAATGCATATATTGGTGGAATTAGCATATACTCTATCCACTAAAATTAAGTAGGTCATATTGTGTTTAAAAACTGGTAATCATCAAAGGAATAGATGCAAATGCAGCACAAATGACCTATGGTTGCAGCGGTATACGGCTACAACCGGCTATTAGCATGCATGATGCAGGACAGCATATTAACAAATAATGAAGAATAAAGAATACAGTTTTAATAAAATAAAAATCTGCCTTCATTTGAAGCATTACGAGTGTACACCGAAGTACAGCGTTACCATATTGCGTTGTGTGGTCTGCTGAGGCGTAAACATTTTAAATGCATCGGTACAACACAACTACAGATCAGTGCATTAACCACCACGCTCGTGTACAAAGCTACTTACAAAATGAGACAATACTTCAAACACTGTTCTACTAACTGCAAAAAATACTCCAAAGGACACTTTTAAATCCTGTGGACATGCACAAAAATTCCTTAAAATGTGAAAAACATAACTGCATTAAAGTTTTATTTTGAAAGTCACGACTGATAGCATCTCTGTGTAGCCACAGACATCTAAAAATAACGATGTACGAAGGGCTGGATAATATAAAGGAAGTAAACACCAAAAAGAAAAAAGAAAAAAAAGTCGTCTCCCCCAATAAGATCTTGATACAACAAAATGTGTACAACACTAAGAATTGATCCCAAGTGTAAACAAGCCAGTGTCAAAACTTTTGTTCCAACCAAGAAAAAAAGATTATCAATCAAAGCAGGACACCGAGTTGAGGCATTAGTTTCTTTCCTCCTGCAAACACACACATTGAGCACGACGACACAAAGGCTTCTCGTCATCCTTTGATGCTCCTGCGGTGCCCGATGGTTTGATGTTCCAGCTCCTCCACCTCTCCAAGACACCAAAGACAGGGCGCACTTTGCTTTCATCCAGCTATCCCCATTGCTATGGTGACTGCAGCACCGGTGCACTGTGTCTTTTGCAGATGTTTAAAGTGGTTTTGAGAATATTCTTACTTGTTATGCCAGTCAAAAAAGCCAGGAGGTAAAATATGCCATTTTTGGCTGTTTTACATTTGAAATCTGCTATGATTTAGACCTTTTATTATTATTCATTATTCATGTTTTAGGAGGTCTCTACAGCAGAATTACTTCAAGCTACAATATTCATACAAAAAAAAAATACAAATACACAATGTAGCATAAGTACAATAAATATAGCAACTCTACAGTGGACCTGAAAAAGCACAGCACATAGTGTCAATACCAGATTGCAGAGCAAAGTGCAGTGTCATTACACTACACCAAATGGGCCCATTAGATGCATGTTAAAGAGGAGTGAAATGAACTGCTGGCACAGGCCCAAGGTACTGAGTACTGATAGAGGCAAAGAAAGGCCTTAAATTCACCCCCACCCCATTACACTTTGTATAGTAACATTTGCAATACTTTAGGCTCAAATCAGTTCAACGCTGGAAACCAACCACAAAGTTAAAGTATAAGATATAAAAGATTCAGTTCAATTCAATTTTATCACAACAGTCGGCTCAAGGCACTTTATATTGTAAGGTAAAGCCCCTACAATTAATACAGAGGAAACCCAACAGTCAAAAAGACCCCCTATGAGCAAATACTTGGCAACAGCAAGAAGGAAAAACTCCCTTTTAACAGGAAGAAACCTCCGGCGGAACCAGGCTCAGGGAGGGGCAGCCATCTGCTGTGACCGGTTGGGGTTGAGGGAAGAAAATGCTGTGGAAAGGGGAGATGGGCAGGACGATGAGTGCTGAATCAGCAGTAATGCAGGCATTCTCCCCGATTGATAAGATCAGAGAAGTGAGCTGGGAGGCCATCTGCTTGATTTATAAGCCAATCTAAGTTCCAACCCTCATCTGTGGTCAGGAGCTCTGGACAGTGAGCTAAAAAGGAGAAAAAAATTTGTTTTTCCCCACAAGAATGGCTTCATTCCTAAAGTTGTTCCATGCCTCTTGGGCATGTGAGACCCCAGGGTAGACCTAAAACTTGATGCATCTGGCTGGGAATCCTAAGCAAAACCTGATAAAGGTTGCTGAGGAGAAGAGCCAAAAGCTGTGATCCAGCTCAGATAAGCAGAAGAAAACAGGTGGATGGAAAATGGGCATTCAGGCTTTCTAATTACTAATCTCCATTGCTTTTATTAACTAATTTATTTATTGCAACACATGAAGAAGGCCAATGCAGTGCCCTGGGTTTAAGACCATTTCCTGTGTGTTATTCCTCCCACTCTCTCCCTGCTCCCCTGTCAGGCCTCTGTACTATCCTGTCTAATAAAGGTTTAAATGCCAAAAATAAGTCTTAAACAAAAAAAACTGATTAAAATCCATCATTTATTATAGGCTCGCTTTCCTTCCAGTCCCTGAAAAGTAGGGAGGACCCAAAAATATGTTACACAAACAAAAAACTGCCAGCGTATCTGAAGGGTTTCTGGAGTAATGTTGCAGCAATAACATACTGCAGTAAATGGACGGCAGTAACCCGTAACAGTAACAGTAATCCTCTGCTAAAATGCTCTCAACCAGTCGTGCCAGCACACCGGCTGAATCATGTAGCAAGTGAGAGGTTTGTATGCGTCATCATGTCCCAAGGAAGGGTGTGAAGTGGGCCCTTCACCTAAATTAATCTCAGCCAGTGAAACAGGAATGATTTGTACTGAGGCTCTCCTGTCAGGGCTCAGTATCCAGGCATTTGTCATTTAGTAGATACTTTTTATCCAGTGACTGACAGCACGAACGCATTTGTGGACCCCAAGAGTTGCAGACCCTGAGGCATGACAGGACTGCACAGTCAGCTTAGAGGATTATGAACAACTTGACATGCAGAAGCTGCCAGTCAAGCTAGAATATCAAAAATGAAGAATAGACTGACAAAGCCAAAAACACATCCAGTTTCTACAATTGTTTAGTGGTCCAGCCAGACAGTAGAGAAACCTCAATTTGTCCAAGGATGCACTGATTGCAACTGAAAAGCATTTTCATTCACTTTAAATAAATTAATTTAAACAAGGATATTATATATATATATGTATATATATATATATATATATATATATATATATATATATATATATATATATATATATATATATATATAGCCTCTCTCACCGGTAGGAAATGTTGAAGCCAGTAAGGTTGTAGGCAGCATCACTGAAGAAGTGCAACAGGGCGTAGCCGGACTGAGACACCACCTCCGGAACGGTCTCATTCCCGTATCGCTCAGGAACAATCAGACCGCTGCCATAATAATCCAAAAGAGAAGTTTAAGGTGTTTTTATTGCTACGCAGTCATATATATGAAGGGCAAGCTTTTCATGAATACAAGGCCCTTTTTTGGTTTGTAAATCCTTCTTCAGAGAAAGAAACAGTGCACATGTAGACTGCCAGTAATGAGATCTACACTAAACTGTACAGACGTACCTGAAAGCAGCCAGAAGGGGCGCGTAGATGGAGTCGCCATCGTACACGTAGAGGTGGTCCCAGCTGCATTCAGTAGCAAAGTGGTTGAAGCGTAATCGCAGAATGGTGTTGGGCCTGAAACACACCGACAGACAACCTTATCCCAAGCACTCTGAAAAAGAAAATAACTGATGCCCACAAAGACAGACAAGGCTATGGAAAGACAGCAGTCTTTTCAGAGAGCTGCTTCTTTGAGCAGAAGTTGAGAACTGCTCCTAGGATTTTTTTTTAATTTTTGTATTTTTTAAGAAAGCAGATCAAAAGTTGTTTGAATGCAACAGATATTCAGGAAGATTTAGAGGGAACTGGAGAGGTGGTGCACTGCTGCACCTAGAAGAAAAAAAAACATCAACCTTACTGAAGAGAAGAAAACCTTTTATCAGAAGTTTGCAAGTCAAAATCATTTTTTGAATGTGGAGTGATGAAGTTAAAGAACTTTCTATCTGCACTGAAGCACAGTGTTTGGAGAAGCGTGCAACATTTCTGTGGTGTGTGAGATGTGTATATGGGTTTGTGTTGAGGCTTGCCTCTAAAAGCACAGCATCATCACACCAAATGTAAAAATGCTGAACATAAAAACAGGCTAAGGACTGCATTACAATCTCAAACGCCTCAAAAATCCAGAAGGGACTACCTAAAAAGCACAAGCTGAAGGTTTTGGCATGGATCTCACAGTGTCCTGAACTAAGCGTCCATTTAAAAAATAAAAAAAAGCCTGCAGACTTACAGACCACAAAAGAGAAGCGGATTGATGGCGGCCAGACAAATTAACTAAACAAGAATGGTGTGACTCTTTTGGCCACAGAATGTCTTCACAAGCTGTGATATTCCTCACAGTAGCTATACGCACTATAGTAAAGCTTTGGGCACTTTCCAAACTTTTATTTTCAAACTGTAAAAGACAGAAATAAAGAAGTCACCTTGTTTAAAATGTTGAAGACATTTACTTTAATTTTATGCTCTTTGGAAGTCTTCTACTCCCTTTGGCTTTCACACTAACAGATCATTTGACCAGAGGTGCCCAAACTGTTCCAGGCCATTGCATTTAATTGTGTTTGGAAACTTAAGAGTTTCTTCAAGGAATATGTAAAGTTTTCATTAGACTTCTGTAGGCTTTTTTTTTTTTTTTTTTTGCTAAAACCTAAGACAGTATCATTTTAATCCATTTAAATATTTCTAATGAAAACCATATAGCCTTGTTGATTCATTCACATTCTTCATCATAGCTCTACACTGTTGTTTCAAACACTCCTTCGGCAGCTGAACTGGTGGATTGCTAAGTGTTACACCCACTTTCACTACATAATAAATGATATTTTCAGAACAATAAAAGGTGGATTATTAACTTGGAGATGTGGTAGGAACATTTACCACCTACAACAAAATTTTACTAGCAGTTGTGTGACGACAACTACCGATACACGGCTTTATATTTGCATCAAACCGTGTTGTATAATCGTCTATGTTTTCTGTATCAAGTGTAAAATCTGCACTGCAGTGCACATCCTGGTTATTCAATCTGCCAGCAAAACAACATGATAACAAGTGATTTGGTAGATAACTGTTCCTGTTAGAACCGGTGAATAAACTAACTGCCCATAGCTGATAGTTTTTCACGGGCAGCGTTCAGCAAAAAAACAAGCTTTTTGATTGAAGACATTCATGAGATTCTTTTAAAAAAAAAAAAAATCTCTGCTCTAAATTTGGGGAAAAGTCGCAAAATGAAATCATTCAAAAGAGGAGGGAAGAACACAAAGACCCATTTAGTGCATCTATGATGAGAAATTAAGACATACAGGATGTGTTATGAATAGTCACATTTTTCTCTTCATAATTTTATCTATTAGAGTGAAGCGATGGCTTCTCCTTATTCCCCTAGCAGAAAAACTGAGGAACGGCAGCAGCCCTCGGGTTCAAGTAGAGCAGACTTGTGACTGGTAAATTATTAATCTGAAGTAAGCCCTATTTTAGTAGGAAGCACTGGGATCCCTTTGAGCAAGGCACCTAGCAAAGCCATATTTTACTAGTCATTTCATTGGCTTTCAGTAGATAAAGTCACTTCAAGCCACTAGAAATGGATTCGATACACTTTACTGCAGAGGGAGCTTTTGAAGGTTCAAAGTGAATGCATATCCAAAGCTCATAAAACCTCTTCTAAAGTATTCTTGTCAGTTTTATGCGTACAGTGCATATGTCACCGCATTAACCTCTTGTTAAGGATGGGCTGAAAGTCTCAAGATGGCATATAAAATGTGCCATCAGAATGTAATGAAACACTGGATGACAGGGCGACACGGTGATTAGAGAGGCCATCCAGGAAAAAGGAAGGTCAGAAGTTCAAAACCATGTAGCATGTAGCATGGCGAAGAGAAGCGTGATCTCCTGAGCCCTGCATGTTCACTCTTAGTTAACCCCCCGCCTCTGAATGAATGTGCTGGCTAAATGCCTAGAATGTAAATGCAATGAACGAGTTTGTAGTTTGGATAAGGTTGAAGCCAAAAAAGCAAAAAAAAAAACAAAAAAAAACTAATTCAAGAATCATCGCTTTAAAATCGATACTCTGTGGCGTGGATGTGCTGACTAAAACGATAGAGAAAGGTGGAGTATTGGATTTCTTATACTTGCTTTGCCATTAATTTTTATCCACATTAACTGGAGCTGGATCACAGCAGGAGACTGCTATGTATACGTGCACAAAACAATTATTTTCAATACCCTTGAAATATTGAGTTGCAGCCTCAGTTTTTACAATCTAATCCTATCCATCTCAAGATTTCCACAGTCTTTTCTGCAGTTTTCCCCTAATGATAAAAGCTGATGAAATCAATAGGAGTGCCAGTTTTCCAAATATTGTGGGGTTTTTTGTTTGTTTGTTTGCTTTTGTTGTTGTCCAGGGCGATGCAAGGTATTCAAAGCTGTTAAACTATTATGGAAAAAGTCGTCCCATTTCTAATGCTACGCAGGACACGTCACATGTGTTCTGACCTAATTAAATCTGACTGACGACATTTCAACATTTTTTTATTTATTTTTTTTTAGTCTTTCACAAATCTGCTGTTTGACTCCATGGCATGGTTCTGCACTCTACTTACTGTCCCTCAATGAGCCAGGTGCACTTGGTCTTGTACTTGTAGTTTCCTGGACCATCAGTCAGATAACCAGAGGGACCCGTCAGTCTGAAAGGAAGATGAGAGAGAGCGATCCAAGGTTACAAATGAACATGTAACATTTTTGTTTTTAAATCCAGTATTAGCACTGACATTTAACTGAAAGCAATGCTGTGCCTAAGTACAGCCTCACAGAGCTCCTTGAATGCCTGTATGCTTGTCCTGCAATTGAATTACTTAAGAAAAATCTATATGCCACTGAAAGACTTTGTGGAAAAGCAAAGGAAAATCAGTTATCAAGCAACTGCTTCTGCTTCCAGCTTCTAAAGTATGAGGATTGATGTTTTTATATCATTATGAATTATAACTTTAGAATATTTGGATTTTGTTGTGAACACTTACCCTTTTTTGTGGACTTTTAATGGTGTGGATGATCAAATCACTAAATATGAACAGAACTATCAATAACAGAGGAGCATATTTTACAAATAGGAAAACTGAATTATTAGGAAAATGCAGAGGGGTTAAATATGTTTCATAGATTAAAAGGTAGCATATTTTCCGCAGTCAAAAAGACAATGTGAAAGAAAATGCTCTTAACAACAAACCTAATCAGACACTTAAATCACCCTCACATGGCTGAACATGGGCATCTTAAAGCAGCTAGCGAGGGCTGGGTCTGAGCTCTGGATAGTTTCGGCAAACAATCACAAGCAAGCAGACTCAATATGAGCAAAGGATCAAAGGGATTGTGAGAATTATGGAGACGAATGAAAAAGAGAAAGGGTCGATGTCCTCTTATAAACATAGTGGGAAATGATGGGCATACCTGACATTTGTTTTGTTATATAACAAAGTCCCTGACAGGGACTAGAAAGAGAGCATATTTCTCCCATATTGGCTTCTCTTCATTGGCTCCCTGTTAAATCTACAATACAATTTAAAATCCTTCTCTTCACATAAAAGGTCTTGAATAATCAGGCCCCATCTTATCTCAAAGACCTCATAGTACCATATCACCCCAATAGAGCTCTTCACTCTCAGACTGAAAAGTAGAATGGGAGGCAGAGCCTTCAGCTTTCAGGCCCCTCTTCTGTGGAACCAGCTCCCAGCTTGGATTCAGAGAGAGACACCCTCTCTATTTTTAAGATTAGGCTTAAAACTTTCCTTTTTGATCAAGCTTAAAGTTAGGGCTGGATCAGGTGACCCTGAACCCTCTCTTAGTTATGCTACAATAGGCCTAGGCTGCTGGAGGGTTCCCATGATGCACCAAGTGTTTCTTCTGAATTCACCTCTTTCTACTCTGTTTATACCCCACTCTGCATTTAATCATTAGTTATTATTAATCTCTGTCTCACTTCCACAGCATGTCGTGGCAGATGGCTGCCCCTCCCTGAACCTGGTTCTGCCAGAGGTTTCTTCCTGTTCAAAGGGAATTTTTCCTCCCCACTGTCGCCACATGCCTGCTTATAGGGAGTCGTTTTGATTGTTGGGTTTTCTGTGTAATTATTGTAGGGTCTTTACCTTACAATATAAAGTGCCTTGAGGTGACTGTTGTGATTTGGTGCTATATAAATACAATTTAATTGAATTGAATATAAATCTACTGCACCTACTTTTGTTTGGTAGGTAAAAAAAATGTCTAGTAAAGATAGATGTCCTCCAGTAGCAGAGCAATTTATTTTTACCTGTTTAAGATGAGATCCTGTAACTTACTGTAGTTTGGGCGGAATTATAACATTTAATCGTTTCCTTTATTATGAAAATAATGTTTTGCATTGAAGAAAAGCTGATTTTTGGTTTGTTTTTTGTTTGCATATGCTGTCAGTTATAGTTCTTAGAATGAATCTCAAATAAAAACTTTAATATCTGATTAGTGGTGCCATAGAAATGACTGCATGAAACAAGAAGTAAAAAAAGAGCCAGTAAGCAGAGCAGAGAGTGCAGATAAAAACTGACTTCTTCACTTCAGTTCAAACAGCTCCGTGGTTGAGCAAACAACAAATAGGACAGCAAAGAGGCTGAGAATGATTAAACCTCACAGCAAATTATTGTCTGAAGCCAACACCATGACAGGCATGCACAAACACTAATAGTACAGTAATTTCAGCTTCGTGACACAGCACCAGTCGGGAGGTAATTTACGCAAGGGACACTTAGATGCATACAGACATTGTATCATTACTGATGTAGGTCTCAGGGTGCGATGAGTCTACTAACAAACCCAGTCGCCTGTCTTGTTCCAAAACAGTCTCTCAGCGACGCTTCACACCAGCATCTACTGAGGAAGCTGCAGAAAATACACTCCTCCCGTTCGGCTGCAGAACAATTTAAAGATGTGTGCAGCACAAGCAAAACACATCAATACCCGCTGAGTTGACATTTTACCAAAACTGTGAACTTGTGTTTTTTAATATGAGACTGAATTTTTAAGTTTAGTTCCTTTTTTCATCTATTTATATTGTTTCACTTTTAAAAAAAAAAAAAACACAGGATGCTGTTCATCCACAAAGTCACTTTTTATAGATAATCAACTGTATTTCAAAAAACTTCTGGGGAAACTCCGTATTGCACAACTAAGGTTGTTTGTAGCTAGGCAACAAGAAGTGCTGCACCTTCCTGTTACTGAAGACTTGAGCCTACTCCCATAACTGCTGGAGTGCAGGCCAGTAGTCCCAGCTGTGTGAACTGGAGGCTCACAGTCCAAGGCCAAGGGTGCTGTTAAGTTAAGGACACTTAACAGGCCAAAACGCATGACACTATACTACAACAATGCACTTGTGAAGTCTTTAGAAGCTCATGTATTTGATGCTTAGTAGACTAGCAAATTTTTTTTGCCTGATGTTGCCCATTAAGTCTTTGCTGAATATTGATGCATCACAGATTCCTTTAAGAGATTACGTTCACCAGATGCAGTTCGTGCGGTAGGTCAGCGGTTTGCCAACATGTACACCACCTCTGTAATTACAGATCAGTCACTGATAGGAAAGTCAGGGCCAACAGGGACTTTCAGCTTTCACAGCTAGCAGATAAACATCACTTTTGCAGGGTGAGACAGCCCCGAATTCAACACAGCGATGCAAGTGCAGAGAACATACTGTACTGCTGTTAGAATACAAATATCCAACTGACATACAAAAACACAAGATCTAAAGCAATATAAACCTAGGAACCTAACAGGGTCCAAAAATAATAACATAAGAGGAAGTCCTGGGTGATACTTGGGTGTCCAAGTGATGGGGCTAGCTTTGTATTACGCCTCCACCTAGTAGTAGTAAATTCAGTCATTTCAGTTGGACTGGATTTCTGGAATCCAGGAGCATCAATAACTGTTTGCTCCAGTGGAGAGAGTGGCCTGTAATCCACTCAAACAAACTGTCAGAGGATCCCAGAGTCAACATGTTAGCATGAGGGTTTTTTTTCCCCCCATATATTAGGACTGGGGCTGCACATTTAGTTGAATTTTTACTTGATTACAATTTTGGCTTCCAACAATTAAACTGAAAATGCATGCCCTGCAATTTAAAATGAAAAACAAAAGCAAATCAAGCGCTCTCTAATTCACTGCTGGTAACATTGTGTAACATGGTGTAACATTTGAATGTATATTTTTCAGTTCCAGTTGATTCTGTGAAACAAATACTCCTGGAATCAGGTTATATATTTACAGAGGTTAAAAAATAATCTCTAATCAACTGCACCCTTTTGAGTTTTTGTTATGCAGGCTCATAGAAAGGGCAGTTTAGGGTAACAGTGTGTACCTAAAGTATACCTGGGGGCAAAACACTGAACTGAACTGTTCAGGTACTAATACTAAAAGTACTTACTTTGATTTATTTTACTGCTTTAAATTAGTTTAAAAAAAAAACCCCAGCAAAGAAAAAAAAATTGCAAACATAAGGTGTGAAAACAGCATTAACTCATCTTTACTTTAAGACAAAATACACCCTGATTTAAAGACGGAGCCAGCTGGTGCCTGTGCTTTCTAGCAAAAGTTGATATTAGCAAAATGCTGCATACACAGTGGCGTTCCACATACAGCCTATTCTAATACTAACAGTATTCCTGCAGCTGAGCCAAGTGGTCTGAAAATGGCAAAGTGGTGCAGCTTGACAGCAGAGCAAACATGACTGCTCATTCAAAGGCGACAACAGTCCTGGTTCAGTGGTACACACCGGAGGGGGGGAAGAGCGTGCTCAGAGAGCGTTAAAAAAAGGTTTCCCCTCTAGGTTGTGTGGGTCGAGAAGAAAGTGGCCTATATGAGATTTTAAATCGATTACAAGATATCAGAACGGAGAGGTTATATCTTTATTGTATTGTGTCATTACACAGTGGTAGTCGTGATTTGAAAATTTAATATGACTGCATGTTATTGGGAAGAAATTTAGCTTGACACTGGAAAAAAAACATCAGGAGTTGTTTGTCTAAACTGCCCAAACTATCCAGAGACTGACGACGGTCTCAGCTGTACATTGCTGGTAAGAAATGGACAAAAGGTGCCTGAAATGTCCTGGTGAAGCAGGCAAGCATAGATTTTGTCTACTGGGTGCCACTGGGTGAAAGGGGATGGGACACATGTCTGTCCCTGTGTACAAAGAATAAATCAGTAGTGCGGCTGAGAGACCATTAATCCACTGGAGGAGGGGTGGCTTTTATAAAGAGGGCCTAATGGACTAATATTCAAGCTACACAAGAGACTAGAAAGATAATGCAAAGTAGTGAGTTGTTAAACTGTGAAACTAAAATGACCAAAAGCTAATGTACACATACATCAGCAGTGCATCGGTGTCTGAAACACTTTTTTTTTAAGTTAATAGTTGCAGTTTCTGTGTGATTATGAAATCTACACCCACACCTGGAACCAAGATCCTAATAGATTTATATTAGAGGAAATTTAAATATTAATTCAATCACTAACAAATAAACTGGGGATTTTATCAGTAGTGTGGAACAGTTCATAAAATTTGGGGAAAGAAATTGGGGCGAAGAAAAAAAAAAGAAAAAACACCCAGTGTAAGGCAGGAAAGGAAAAAAGGCTTCAATTATTACAAAGTATAAACATTTATTAGGAAAACTTCAAAGGGGCTCTTTAATATACAATGAGCTATTAATTTGTGTCAGACATTCACTAGTTCAGTGACTGCCATTATTCTGTGAGAAACATTAGCATGAGAATGGCTGAAAAACTAAAGGACTACAACAGGAGGTCAGAAAAAAAATTTATAGCACAGCAGCTAATATTTCTCTCATTTTGCCTTTATTAGAGCAGTATTGTGCCACCAGACATGATATGTGGGGAAAGTGAGTAAGTATGCATGCCTATTCTCTAACTACTCTCAGGTCACCCAAATTATATAAAATTATTAAAGATGGGTGGTTGGCACTGCTGCCTCACAGCAAGAAGGTCCTAGGTTCAATTCCACCTTGGCCGGGGTCTTTGTGTGTGGAGTTTGCATGTTCTCCCCGTGTCTGCGTGGGGTTTCCTCCCACAGTCCAAAGACATGCAGTCACTGGGGTTAAGTTAATTGGTGATTCTAAATTGCCCAAAGGTGTCAGCGTGAATGGTTGTCTGTCTCTCTGTGTTGGCCCTGCGACAGGCTGGCCAGAGTGTACCCTGCCTCTCGCCCTATGGCAGCTGGGATAGGCTCCAGCTCCCCCCCGTGACCCTGAACAGGATAAGCGGAAGAGAATGGATGGATGGATATTAAAGACGAGCAGAAAATTCAGGCACTTTGGTGGTTGGTACAGCGTTACACATTAAACGCATCCAAAGTCGGGAGTCACAGCTGGTACCAGAACATGAACATGTGAGATGCTTACACTGGCTCTGTGTAGCATGGACAAAGCATTTATTCACCACCCCGTCCTGCTGCAAAGGAAAGCTGTCTCTGAACAGCAATACTACCAAACAAATTCATCTGAGCAAGAGCTTCATGTCATACTTAAAAAAAAAAAAAAAAAGTGCATTCATGTGTCCGAGACTCTCCGAGGCATGAAGCAGCTTTTTGTAGGCGGTCTGATAGAGACCAGCCTCACGGTTACAATCAATGTTATGAGGAAGACTTGTAGCTACAGCTTGTAATAGTTAAAAGAGTCATTTTACTGTCTTTAAATTTATAAGCTTCATTACCACAGTGAACCTGCACGCTAGTTAAGCAGCTCCAGTCAGACAGGAAGAACATCCATCTATCCAACTATTAATTGGAGCAGTTAATGAGCAGTTCTTACCAATCTCAACAAACAAACATGTCAACTATTTACATCATCTATTTAATGAACCCATACAATTAGCAAAATATACTATAGAAAAAAGAAGAAGAAAAAGGTCCCGGGTACATTTGTGCAAACAGTATGCAAGTATAAACCTGCGGCCGTCATAGCACTGAGAAAGCAGACAAATCTGCCTCAGACAGCAATGTAAAAGCCATCTTATGAAGATGCTGGAGAAGCCAGGTGCAGAGGTATCTGCATCCAGAGTCAAACAAGTCCTTTAATCACAGCCTGCACGAATGCTGAGCAAGAAAGAAACCCCTCTCCAAAAACCATCATAAAAAGCCAGAGAACAGTTTGCAACCTCACGTGCACACAAACAGCTTACTTTTCGTTGCTCTCCTTGACTGTTTGGCCATGATGGCCATCATTACGTTTGGAGAAAAAGAGGTTAAGTTTACAAGCTGAAGAACACCACCCCAGCATGGTGGAGGTGCCATCAAGCTATGAGGGAGGTTGGAGGGAGGTAGGTGCCCTACAATAAACAAATAAACATGAGCAAGGAAAACTTTTGATTACAATCCTCATATGGTTTATTTCCTCCTTAGTAACTGCCCTTTTTAAGAACTTCTATAGATGTTTAACCCTTTTCTTGGCCACAGTTCTGTTGTGACACTTGAAACAACTTGCAGATAAAAACAATCAATTTATGTATAAAAACGAACTAGTTAAAAGCTCATGGACACACTGAGACTCAAGGACAGCATACAAAGTATACCAAAATAAATAAGCCTTAAAAAAACGAAGATAAATAAAAGATTTTAACAAATTAAATAGTACAATCGTATATAATATTTTACATAAAGCAATCACTCTGACAGGAAAGAAAGAGGAATGTAATTTTAGCTCCCGTTTGAGAATAGAATAATAATAAAATAATAGTAAAAATATCCATTAAATGTCAAATGTAAACTTTTGATTCATTAAAAATTTGATCAAGGAAACCTCTCTCTCTCTCCCTGACCTGAAACAGGGAAATAACAGAATTAAATGTACACAGAAAACTGAGTTAAAATATACTTGGTCAAGGAAACTTCTGATACATTTCAATCATATCTTCCAACAGGATCGACACGAATTAGATATGCTTAGGTCCCGCTCGTCTTACAGTCACAACGTCACAGTATCCTCAGATCAAAAATCTCAGTCTTACAGTACTGTGCAAACACCCTGAGCCACAAATTACGAGTTTTTATTTCAACAGGCTGCTAGTTGCAACATGCCTAAAGACACAATTTACATTTGTTTTTCTGGTAAGTTGGCTGTCATGTGCAGACACAATGCAGGTTTATCCCTTGAGTCAGGGTTGTTGTTATGCTTGGATGATTCATAGTTCAGCATTAAGTGGCTTAACATTTTAAAAAAAAAAAAAAATTCCCCTGAAAATGGTAATGTACAAGAACTGGGCTTAAAATGACTGAAAAAGATGTCCGATGCTGAAAGAAAAACTCAGAAAGACCTTCAGTAAGCCTGGAGAACTGCTGCTAAGACCACTCTAAAAAAAAATTACAATAAAGTCTGGCTCCCTGGAAGCAAAATATAAAGAAATGAGACGTGCTTCGATGCTTCTGCACAGGACTTAACGTCATAAAACGACAACAACAACAGCAATGTGGTTTTGACCCGCTCCTTCATGTTGATTTTGGCCCTCATAGCTAGAATGGGGACTCCACTTTGGCACAGCCCTGCCACAGAAAGCTGCTTTTACCGGCATTCACCGAGCCTTGTATGGCAGCATTGTCTGTATGCTAAACACGACCTCAGACCACAGGCTCTCCATGAAAAACTATCGGCCCTTTGACCGCGTTAACAAAATAACTCAGTCCTGATTCCAAGCAAATCTGGAGTCACAGCAGCAGTACATTTACCGTTCCACTTAAAGATGATTAGCTTCGGGTGAGGTGGCTCCAGTATCACTTTTAATGCTGGACCCACTGACACAGAAGTGCTGACAGATGAACATTACACTGTAAGCGAGTCCCCTGTTCTGCTTTTAGTGAACTTCACAGTCAGACAATCGCTTTTCCAACAGACATGCAGCACCATAACCAGTCTGACAGCACAGAGAGGCTTGGGGGGGGTCACCTTTCAGCAGAGTTTTTAGATATGGTCAGTTACACACCAGGACAGGGGTGGCCAACTCCAGGCCTCGAGAGCCGGTGTCCTGCAGGTTTTAGATGTGTCCCTGATCCAACACACCTGAATCAAATGGCTGAATTACCTCCTCTGTATGCAGTCAAGTTTTCCAGAGTCCTGCTAATGACTTCTATATGTGACTCAGGTGTGCTGGATCAGGAACACATCTAAAACCTGCAGGACACCAGCTCTCGAGGCCTGGAGTCGGCCACCCCTGTACTAGGATGATGCTTTTTAAAGAAGTTGGAAAAGACAAAGTTAGCAGCCTTAGAAAAATTTTAAAAACAATTCATGCTAGTAGCTGACCCCCTGGGTTGTACAGAGGCAGTGCCCAAGAAGAAACCAAAGCTTTAGTAACTTCAAAGGAGATGCTGGAATCCAACCACCATCCCTACATTAAACAGTGCAAATAAAGAACTACTTATAAACCAACCAATCGCATTGAGTTTGTCAACCGTTTAGGACAAAATAAGCAAATGGCATTGACTTTAGCCTCGGCCTTATTACAGATTACTAACTAATGAGGAAAAAAATAACTGATAGTAATAAACCTAAACAGTGATCACAGCCAGAATTGAACTCCACTCTATCCCAACCTTCTTACAGCCGAGTACCCTGAATGCAGCTGGTGGTCAATGATGATTTCCCACACTGATATACCGTTAAGGTGCAACAGAATCACAGCTTTTATTCACAACTAAGATGAGCCATTTCATCCAGCAACCACTTAAGCCCAGTGTTCTGAAACAACAGAAGCTCAGCAGCCATTCAGCCTCCATTTCACCTGTTCAGACGTGCTCGACAATCGGCTGCACTAATGTGGAAATAGTTCCAGCTTCCCTTTCCTTCATCATGACCGACTCCTGAGCGTGCATAACACAGCAGGCCTCCCGCTGCCTCTGCTTTATGACCTGGCAGGCTGATCACAAGCAGAGACAGCATGGCACAGTATTAAATAAGAGTGAGTAGAAAATGCTCTAGATTCCCTTAAAAAAAAAAAAAAGTAGCTGTAGGTTGCCTACAGGGTAGACCCAAGTCACACATTTTAGCTGCACAGACATGCTAGCTCATCACAATGTCAGAACAAGATCAGCTTGCTAGCAGTGAAAAGAAAGAAAGCAGAAGTGTAACATTAGTACCAGAGATCAAATTTGAGTCCATCAAGGAAAATTAATTTGGGGTGCAAGCTGTTTTTCTGATTCACTGCTTGTTAAATGGCATATTCGAAGGATGTGCAGACGGGTGCAATCATATACAAAGTGATCAGTAGTCATGACTGTCATCGAGTGCTGCAGGACAATTTTCAGATCAGAGGACAAACTCTAGTAATGCAAAGTGACACTTAAATGGGAACAGAGGACGGGCCGTGCAGCTTCAATTGCTGTTTTACAACTTTCAAAAATGTACAGCATCCGCCGTCACACAGACCAAGTAGTGCCACTCACGGTTTAAATTGAGAGCGAAAGAAAGCCATCACGGATGTGGGCAGAAAGTGAGGCGAGTGAGAGATGATGTGTTAATGGTTCTATCAAGTGGTACCTTCCTCCCACCTCTCAGATGTTTCCATGAGTTTGACCAACAACACTAACCTGGGCAGCTCAGCTGTTAAAAACACAAAGCGCTTTCAGTGTGCACTTTTTTGATTCTTTGACCCTGAGGTGCTCCTGTCCTGGCGCCAGTGCACAATATCAGCTATCTGAACTGCTTCAGAGGGCCAAACCTCCTGCCTGCTGCTTTAGAAGCAGTCAGGCAGTTTTTCAAAGAGTCCTCTGTAGCTGAAGAACATACTGGCCTGAAAAAAGGGGACACTACCAACATGCTGACCTCATGAATACAACCTAGTGCAGTTGGGAGATAAATTACTTGGTTAGGTTAAAAAAAAAAAGGTGACCTAACTGACAAATATTAAAGCTTTTGGACAGAAAATACAGAAAAATAAACGACATGTTGGTCTTTATTGTCAAATTTTGTATAGAATAATGTCAGAGTGCAGAGAAAACTTGCAGCCCCACTCCTCTCCATGGTTCAGTCCTTACTGACAGGTGACCTTAGTTTAAAAACGATGTGTACAAAAACAGGGTCATAATGTGACACTAATTAGGATTAAAGGCTCAGTGTTGGCCAAATGTGAGATACCACCTGCACTTAATCATAATAGCAGAGGTAGCAGCAGACCGGTACTTTACTGCCTCGAGTGTGCGCTGCTCGCCCTCTCCACACCAGGACTGTGGGGTCTGAATTAGCAAACGTTTGGCGTAGAGCAAGAAACACGGAGACCCCGCTTTCAGCATATGTCACTAAAAGTCGGCTATAACCTGCCAGTGTGTTTACCGTACCTGAAGCGCCCTCCGCAGTGCTGGCATTGGTCCCCAACCCAGCCGGGGAAACATACACACTCGCCAGTGGCGGTGTTACACTGGCCGTTCATACACGGTTTGTCGCATTCCTTCGCCTCGGTGATGCCAGGCAACCCGGACAGCAGCCCAATAACCGAGAGAAGGAGTGCGGTTGTCAGCATCAGCAAGCTCCGGTCCCGACCGGAGCCCGAGCAGGCCCGCCGCGTCGCCCCGTACATTCTCTCACAAAAGATGGCTGCTAGATTCAGGCGCTCCGCTGGCTTCGGAGATAACGAACCGACGAGCTACCTGTTGGTGTAGTTCCGTTTATTAGACCAAAGGTACGGTTTCCCTGGAGGGAACGATTAGCGTCTTCGTTGAGGGTGGTTTCCGCTGGTTCCTTGGTTTACATCTTTCCAGTGGTTGTGTTTCCCAGCGCCGCACCGAGCCGCATATTGACATCCAGAAGTGACGTTATGACAACGGAAATGCGCAACGGAAGGAGACGGAGCGCGCAGGGCTTTAAAACTTTTATTTTGGAAAACAGGAAAAGTCCTTTCTTTTTCTAAGAGACCTTATTGGCTGCTTTCTCTTAATATTTTTCTCTAAAATAGTCACTTTAGGCAATTTTTCTACGATTATTCTGCCCATATTCTAAGCTTAGCTCAATGTCTACTAACAGAAGATCTTTATTTTAGTATTTTTAATACAAGACCAAAACATCTTATAACCATCTCCTATGATGCTTCGCTCCCACGACAGGGCATATTTTGGTAATGTAGCCTAATTTACAAACTCAAAGTTTATGCTCCTGAGAAAAGTATCTGTTGACTTTAAATTCGAATCTTGGGTTTTATTAAAGTTCATTTAAAAAAACAAAACAAAAAACACCTCTTTGCAAGATAACACTTCATAATATTTGCTCCTAAATTCTGTGATTTTTATGCCCATGATCTAAACTTAGTTAAATAGCTTATTTACTAGCTGAAGACCTTTCTAATTATAGTTTATTGTATGTAAGAAAAAAATTACTTCCAACTAAATCTCCCGTGATGCTTTGCACTCACGACAGGACACGTTTTTCCAGCAACAACATATGAACCTAAGACTCGTGAGAACTTTTAACCTTAAATTTGAACTCTTGATACAGTTTCCGTTTTTGTTTGATCACATAATATAATTTGAATATGCAGTATGCTGTGTAAAGAATTTCTTAATTTCAAGATCTCTCAAAAGGAGCACAGCAGTAGCTGTGAGACAAAAATGGCTGCCACTGTAGGAATCCCACAAACCACGTGTCACGTTGTGGTGTAGAGAGGGCCCAAATCAAGGACAGAACCTTATACCTTAAGTGAGCCTTTATTGTGGCTGATAGATGATCCCAAACAAAGTACAAAAGTCACTGAACAAGAAGTCCAAAAGAAATTCAAAATCCAAATGGGCCCAAGAGAGCAAAAATGTAAAACCAAAAGAAGAGTATAACAAATATCTTGACAAAGGACACATGGAAGACTGTGTCAGTGTTTTCATACACTCACATAGACAATGAAAAAAGACACCGGTGAAAACAGTCTGCATCAGGGTAGGACAGACAGGAAACGCCCCAAATAGCAAAGACGCCATTGAAACACATTGACTTTGCCAACCACAGATAAGCTCATCAGAATGTTTGCACAGTACAGCCAAGCAAAGGTGCAATGAGTTTTCTCAGCTGTTTGTAATCATTTACTGCATACACCTCGTGACAGTCATGAGCTATTGGTCCAGTGGCTTGGAAGAAATGTTTTCCCTAGGTGATTCAGAGATTTTTTTATTTATTTATTTTTTATCTATGATCATCTCCAATGGTATAGAGCAGGGATATCAAACTCATTGTACATGATGGGCCAAATACAGCCCACTGTGATCTCAAGTGGGCCAGACCAGTGAAATTCCCCTTTCTGTCAGAGTAAAGAAGTTTAACCACACATTTTATCCCTGTGAAATCTTTGTCAGTTCACAGAAAATGTCTCTTTTTTTTTAAACATAGACCCGCAGAAAAAACAGAAATTTCTGTAGTACAGCACCAAATCACAACAGTCACCTCAAGGCACTTTAAACACGAACCTTTGTCTCGTTTAAATGTTTATCTCTTACTTAATTAATTTGGTGTAGTATAAAAATTTATTTTTTATTATTAAAATTCATGAAAATACAAACGAAGTCCAAAATTTATGCTCTTCTTTACTTTTTGTCCACTGGGCCGGATTAGAGTCTTTGCTGGGCCGATTCTGGCCCCCGCGCCTCACGTTTGACTACCCTCGAATAGAGGGTAATGACCTCTTTTCAGCAACTGCCAAAAAGTATTTCAGCCTACACTTATTGGCTGGAATATCATTAAGGTCTACTTCTCAATCACTCTTGGAGTCAAAGCTTATTTCTAAAGGGGCTCGTGCTTTTACCAGTGACACATTAATTCACAGTTAGAATGATATATTAATGTGCAATATTTTTCTTCACGTGTATATCTATTTTACAAATATGTTTTACTTAATTACTCTTATTTATTCCTTTAACATGCAGAACCTTCGTTGCACTATTTCGAGCCATGCAATGTATTTTTGTTCTGATGTGCACCGTTTTGCTGAATAATCTGAACGACAAATAAAGTGTATCTATAAATGACGAGCAGGTAACTCAGAGGCCTGAAAAACAGCACTGGTGTGATGTTAAAGTAAAGTTGTCTGAGTACTGTACACATCTTTGAGGATTACAGTTTTACATGTGACTTCACTGGTTTCAGACCAGATACTTACTCTGGATGGCATTACTTTGGCCTCCAGTAACACTGTGAGAAATCTTGGAGTCATTTTTGACCAGGATATGTCCTTCAATGCACATATTAAACAAATATGTAGGACTGCTTTTTTACATTTGCACAATATTTATAAAATTAGAAACATCCTTTCTCAGATTGATGCTGAAAAGTTAATCCATGCATTTATTACTTCTAGGCTGGACTACTGTAATTCATTATTATCAGGCTGTCCTAAAAGCTCCCTGAAAAGCCTGCAGCTGATCCAAAATGCTGCAGCTAGAGTACTGACAGGGACTAGAAAGAGAGAGCATATTTCTCCCATATTGGCTTCTCTTCATTGGCTCCCTGTTAAATCTAGAAGTAGAATTTAAAATCCTTCTCCTAACATACAAGGTCTTGAATAATCAGGCCCCATCTTATCTCAAAGACCTCATAGTACCATATCACCCCAATAGAGCACTTCGTTCTCAGACTGCTGGCTTACTTGTGGTTCCTAGGATACTTAAAAGTAGAATGGGAGGCAGAGCCTTCAGCTTTCAGGCCCCTCATCTGTGGAACCAGCTCCCAGCTTGGATTTGGGAGACAGACACCCTCTCTATTTTTAAGACTAGGCTTAAAACTTTCCTTTTGATCAAGCTTATAGTTAGGGCTGGATCAGGTGACCCTGAACCACCCCTTAGTTATGCTGCTATAGGCCTAGGCTGCTGAGGGGGTGTCCCATGATGCACTGTTTCTTCTCATTCACCTTTATTTACTTGTTTATACTTCACTCTGTATTTAATCATTATTATTAATCTCTGGCTCTCTTCCACAGCATGTCTTTTGTCCTGTCTCTCTCCCCTCAGCCCCAACTGGTCGCAGCAGATGACTGCCCCTCCCTGAGCCTGGTTCTGCTGGAGGTTTCTTCCTGTTAAAAGAGAGTTTTTCCTTCTCACTGTTGCCAAGTGCTTGCTCATAGGGGGTCTTTGACTGTTTGGTTTTCTCTGTGTTATTGTAGGGTCTTTACCCACAATACAAAGCGCCTTGAGGCGACTGTTTGTTGTGATTTGGCGCTATATAAATAAAATTGAATTGAATTGAATTGAATTGAACTTCATCTAAACTCATTACTGAAGAGAGCAAAACAAAAGGTAGCATTAATCAAATGTTTCATCACAATTCCCCACTTGAAAAAATCAAGTATCATCCATAATTCTAAATCGGAACTGAGATTGTGATCAATTATGAAATAATATAAATATACAGTAAAAATAATGGTTTTTTTACCTTAGAGATTTTTTTCAAAAGCTACTTTTGGCTGCTCCCTTATTCACAAAGGCTTGCCACAGTGGGGAGCTCTGCACGTTTAATTAGATCCATTTTGACATTTGACAGCAGTAAAAATAAGATTATAAAGGCACCTGAGCAGGACAGTGTTTAATGGTTATTAATATCAAATAGGCTATTTATACATTCTACTTAGAGTTGTACTTCAAAATTCACAACTAATGAAAACCCCAAATTCAGTATCTCAGAAAATTTGAATATTGTGAAAAGGTTCAATATTAAGACACCTGGTGCCACACTCTAATCAGCTAATTAACTCCAAACACCTGCAAAAGCCTTTAAATGGTCTCTCAGTCTAGTTCTGTAGGCTACACAATCATGGGGAAAACCGCTGACTTGACAAAAGATGACCTTTGACACCTTGCACAAGGAGGGCGAGACACAAAAGGTCATTGCTAAAGAGGCTGGCTGTTCACAGAGCTCTGTGTCCAAGCAGGAGGAGGAGAAGGGAAGGAAAACATGTGGTAGGAAAAAGTGTCCAAGTAAGTGTCCACCCAGGAGAGGATTGTGAAACAAACGCCATTCAAAAATGTGGGGGAGATCCACATAGAGTGGACTGCAGCTGAAGTCAGTGCTTCAAGAACCACCACCCACAGACGTATGCAGACATGGGTTTCAGCTGTCGCAGTCCTCGTGTCAAGACACTCTTGAACAAGAGCACGGCGTCAGAAGCGTCTCGCCTGGGCTAACGACAAAAAGGACTGGACTGCTGCTGAGTGCTCCAAAGTTATGTTCTCTGATCAAAGTCAATGTTGCATTTTCTTTGGAGATCAAGGTCCCAGAGTCTGGAGGAAGAGAGGAGAGGCACAGAATCCACATTGCTTGAGGTCCAGTGTAAAGTTTCCACAGTCAGTGATGGTTTGGGGTGCCATGTCATCTGCTGGTGTTGGTCCACTGTGTTTTCTGAGGTCCGAGGTCAACGCAGCCCATCTACCAGGAAGTTTTAGAGCACTTCATGCTTCCTGCTGCTGACAAACTTCATGGAGATGCAGATTTCATTTTCCAACAGGACTTGGCACCTGCACACAGTGCCAAAGCTCCCAGTACCTGCTTTAAGGACCATGGTATCCCTGTTCTTAATTGGCCAGCAAACTGACCTGACCTTAACCCCATAGAAAATCTGTGGGCTATTGTGAAGAGGAAGATGAGATACGCCAGACCCAACAATTCAGAAGAGCTGAAGGCCACTATCAGAGCAACCTGGGCTCTCATAACACCTGAGCAGTGCCATAGACTGATTGACTCCATGCCACGCCGCACTGCTGCAGTAATCCAGGCAAAAGGAGCCACAACTAAGTACTGAGTGCTGTACATGCTCATACTTTTCATGTTCATATTTTTCAGTTGGCCAACATTTCTAAAAATCCTTTTTTTGTGTTGGTCTTAATATTCAAATTTTCTGAGATACTGAATTTGGGGTTTTCATTAGTTGTCAGTTATAATCATCAAAATTAAAAGAAATAAACATTTGAAATATATCAGTCTGTGTGTAATGAATGAACATAATATACAAGTTTCACTTTTTGAATGGAATTACTGAAATAAATCAACTTTTTCATCATATTCTAATTTTATGTGAGACTGGTTGGTTATTTCAATTACTGTAACAAAGGAATTTCCCAACTTTGGGATAAATAAAGTATTTCTTCTTTTATGAAAACAAGCATCTACTCAACCTAAACAGATGAAAGTCTTTGCAATTAAATGACAGTCACTTTTTTAACTAATGGCTTGAAATGGACCGAAAGATTTAGGTCCACAACACAAGGTTTCACATGCGGTATTTTGCAGCGATTTGCAGCATCTTGAAATATTTCAGATGTCATGCTGTTTTTGTTTGTTTAAGGTGGTATTGAATGAATCTTTATTAGATTTACAGCATTGGCCTAGTGCCTCAAGAACTATTCCTGCTTTTGACGGCTGTTATCCTAACCGATGAACAGGGTGATCGATGCAAAAACTGCCCAACACACTGACCCACAGACTGCACACGAAGGACACAAAACTGTACAAATGGTATAGAACGGTTTATTAAATTTAGACTTTTAAGAAGTCATCATATTCCAACGCACTCCATCGCATGAAGCGCATTCGTAATAACACCAACCCAAAAAAGGATTGATCATGGCATCAAAACATAAATAAAGCAAATGAACATATTTACAATTTAACATGGAAGTTGTGTACAAGAACACGCAACTACATGTCGAGGAGGAGGAGGAAACATCAGACGCTGAGAGGAAGGGTCTGACTTTTAAATGGAACTATCTGGACGGCTGGAGTGGAAGGAGGAGAAACACGATTTAACAAAGCATGAGAAGACCTACTGTGTACTCTGTCTTGGACTGACAGAAAAGAGGAACGCGTGGAACCTCTGGTAAAATGCTATAATGCTATTTTCAGTATTAATGGTGTAAAGATGACGAGCTACCTCCTGCTGTAGGTGATTGAAGGTCCCCATCCTTGTCCATCAATAACCACGGTTCAGTCTGGATTTAAAACGGGGGACGAAGCGTTTATAAATTCTCGGGACAGAAGAACTTGCCCTGAATCAAGTGTTTGAATTCTTAATTATTACCAGATATAAAACATTTAATGTACAAAACATATAAAGAAAGGACACCTTCTTTATACAGTCTTTAACAAAGCAATTTCCACCTCCACTGCGGTGGCTTTTCAGGCCGTTTTAACCGCTGATGAGAGTCTTGACAGGGACATGAATGGCTCATCTTCAGTGAGCTGAGTGGATGGACAAGCAAACATCACTCTGACTGCCTGTAACAGTCAGGATTTTACAGTAATCAAAAAACCCTGCAGATAATCAAAAAACTGTGCTTTAAAAAAGAAAAGAAAAATTAAAGACAAGAGCCTTAAAAAAGTACAATCATTGAAAGCACATTACAATTAGCAGTTTTGTGTGTGTGTGTGTGTAGTTACAAATGGGTCGTGTGACTTAGCACTTCTAATGCACATAAAAAAATGTGGATCACATAACCAACATCAGGTCCAAGTCCCCAGTACACAGTGTAGAGGGGTAAAACAGCATCGACTTATTAGCTAAATGCTATCTGTGTGCACCATGGGACCTCAGTATTTGTGTTTTTGCACTAGGAACACCAGTTGGATGGGGTTGGAGCACAGTAGCACAATTCCAAAAATGTGAGATGAGCTATCTGTTGAAGTAAAAGTACACTTAACTGACTTTCAAATGGCACTCTGGTTCATGCAGATTCTCCTTCGGTGCTCAAAGCAGGGCAAACCCCTTCCACTTGGTCCCCCCCCCTTTAAACGTGTGAAAACAAACACTGAGAATAATTTCAAAGAGGCAACCACCATCATCTGTCTCTGGAGGTCACACTGTAACATTCAGCTATCCGTTAATGGCAGAGAGCGTCTCCTCTTTGTTTCCTCTCTCACAGTATATCACACTATCTTACAGTTGCTTCATGAAAAAGCCATTTACAAGCAACGGCGCCTTACAATATGTACAAGATTGGTCTTCTGAATTACAAAGAAAAAACATAAACAGGGGTTTCCCCCCTTCAGTTCTGTACAGAGAGCAAAGAGGAGGTGTTAGAAAAATGATTGAGCACCTCAGAGTCATTGTGTAGAATTTACACAGAAAACGTCGTCCGAGTACTGGCTTTAAGATAAACTCACATTCACCCCTTCACCTTCCTAACAGGTACATGCAAAAAGACTAGAGCTACAGGCTCAGCATTCATTCAGAGGGGGCCAAAGGCCCTTTCTAAAGGCAAGTCACATCTGATGGAAAGGACTCATAAACTCTTCTCTGCAATACGTCAGCTTTTTGCATAAAAAAAAGAAGAAGAAGAAGAAAAGAAAAGAAAAACAACACATAGGGAAAAGTGGTCTTTTTTTGGTCTCCCAAATCAGGCATATTGGGTGTCAGGACACCCATTAGTGCTCATACCAGCGACCAGTACAAATCACCAGTAGATAGGATGATCAAGCATCAAAGGCCCCTTTGGAGTGTCCTCTTGGTTTTGATACCTGAGGTGTAGCGTGAGTGAGTGAGCGAACACTGGCTGAACGTTGGGAGGAAGCAGCATGTTCTTAGCACGACTGTCTCCATCTCCATTATTTAAGTGTGCCATGTCAAAGTCAGGAGAACGGGAACTCTTTAACATAATCACAGGTAAACACTGCAAAATAAATTACGAGCCAAGTCTACTCAGAGCCGTCTGGATGCAGCAAACACTGCCTGCCAGGTACTCAGAGCTATTTAAAATAGCCACTAAGAAATATTTGCAAGTACCACTTGAGCCAAGTCTGGCTGTGAACATTACATAACAGCTGTCACTTTTAAAATATTCTTTCATTTCTAAGCGTGATTAAAATTGGGAACCTAGGCAACAAAATGTAACTGTGTGTGTATTTACTAAGAAAAGTAGCTGTGCAGGGTTTGCGCCTCACTACTCTAAAGAGAGTGGCACCGCTTCCTGCACGTTTGCTGTTCTTAGTATTTGAGCAGAATGTGACGGCAGGGACTGAGGTGTTTTCTGTTGGGTGACCGACCATGAGGGGAGGGCGGTTGAGGGGCAGGGATGTCATGAACGGGGGGGGGGGGTGTCACATGTTGTATCATGGGATTTTTCAGGTAGTTGATGTCTGACGTGAGGGACGGCCCATCGAAGAAGCGCTGTAAGTGCGGGAGCGCTGCCTCACGGCCAGTCGGCAAGGCAGCTCCAGGTCCTGGAAGAGGGGCGTCCCTGTGATCTCAGCTGCCTCGGGACGCTCGCTGGGGCTCAGTGACAGCATGCTGCGGACCATGCTCAGCTACGCAGAGAGAAAACAGAGCAAAAATCAGTGTTTCAGCCATCATCATCACCCATTAGTTCAGCTGCTTTGCTTATAACAGTTCCTTTTAAAATCCATCCAACACATCATCACCCCTTGCACACCCAATGAACAGTGATATTACTAGTGGTATAGTGAGACACTAAGATAAGAAAGAAATTTCCAGAGTCAAAGAATCAGAGATTATGCTCTGGGATTATGCTAATCTGATTATAAAGAAAACTGGTAAACAAGCTAATGTGACCAACTCAACAACAAATTACAGCCTCAGCCTGCAGTTTGGAGGTTGGTCCTATGCTTAGTTTCTAGTTCTAATAAAAGGGAACTAAAAAATATATCAGACTATTTGACTAAATAAAAATCTAATTCTAAATCTAAAACTAATTTGAATATTAATATGAATCAGTAAACCATCTCAAACAATCATGCTGCTTTTAACCTTTCAGTGTGTAAGCCGATAGGATTTCCATATTTTACTCTATATTCTATGAATTTAGAGGCAAAACGACCCAAACACACCTCCTTTTTTTTCCTCAAACCTAATCCTAATTGGATTAGCTCAGCAGTCTGGCTCACCAGGTGGATTATGTTGGTGCGGAGAGGTCATTTAAATCTGAGATTGACTTCATTATGGGAAACAGTGACATCAGAAACCATAGTCCTGCATGCATTGTGCATACACTAGACTTTTTTTACTTATACAATTTTAAACAGCAGCAGATCATATCTTTGGACTCTTGATACTTCTTGATACTACTTGATTAATGAGATGTATTTTGGCTGCATCCTCTTGTTATGATGCAAATATATTTCAAGGCAGATGATTGGTATTAATGTGCCTGAATAACATTTCTGGCATTCAATGGATATTTTGGCTGTGATGGATTTTGCCAATTTCATCCTTTTGGGGATTGTGCCAAGAAGGGCATCCAGCGTAAAAATCCACCAACTCAAACATGCAGAGCTGCTGCTGAGGCGACCCCTTCTTATTAAGGGAGCAGCCAAAAGTAGCTTTCATGTGTTGTGAAAATAAAGCACACTTTTTTGAGGAGGTAAAAAAGAAAAAGAAGAAAAATCTTCAAATGTTATTGTTAGTGCTGCTAATATTACGACATGGAGCTCAAACTAAGAATTGGAGTCCTACTGCAACCACTGATGGGACGAACCTTTCCCGACCCGTAAGCCTTACGTTTCTTGTCTCAGATGCCGTGTATGTATACAGCCACTAGGTGGCAGCAGATAGCAACTGACCTCCTGAACATTGTTTTTGGAGAAAACCTCTGGGAAGCGCAGTGCTCTCACTTCTGTCAGCGTCTGGAAGAAAGGATGTAAACACCTGTGAGCGGAGCTGTGCTAATGGCTCACCGGGTCCTTTGTTGCAGAGACAAAGACTTCACGGCTGATCGCTACTAACAAACTGACTCTGTATCCCTGTGTGTGAGCACTAGTGGGGAAAGCCAACAGTGATGATGCTGATTATTATCTATTTTTATCAATTACAAATTCCTGATTCCTCAACACATAATGAAATTGTAGGAGACAGAAAGATTAACTGCCTCTCAGCTCACACACAGCGTGCCAGCTGGGCTTCTTACTGAAGCCAAAGATGAGATCATTTCATTTAAATCCAAACGATCTGGTCATTGAATCATTTCTTACATGTTAAAAAGCTAAATGAGACATATTTTATTCAATCCTTCACAGCCAATAAAATTCAGCAAGTACGAGCGAGTATTTTAAGCTCGAGATCATTTTTACAGTGACGTTGAGGTGTTTAAAAGGTTTCAAACACCAAAGTTAAGATGTCTGCAAAGGAACTCAGACAAAACTAAACAGTTAAATACCATCTGAACTGACTATAATAACCATGTCTCTGCAATTAAAAAAAAAAACTTAATTACAGGGTAATTCTTTACTTTTTAAAAGCTCTTTGTAAGTCAAAGTCAAGTCCTGTTTATAAGCCCATGTGTTTGTTGACTCACCCTCACTCTCTCCATCTGAGTCCTGAAAGGATACAGCAGCTCGAACAGGATCAGACCCAGTGAGTAAATGTCCACTTTGTGAGAGTACGAGTTTCCAGAGAGCTGCAAGGACAACAAGGAAAATGCTCAATTAGTCCCTGCTGTGGAGATAAGAGACCAAGAATTAAAGATGGATGAATGGATGGCGTTTTCCTCACCTGCTCTGGGCTCATGTAGAGCTTGGTGCCGACCTGGCCCGTGTGGCGAGTGAGGAGTGGGGCGGGTGTAAGGGCGCTTGGTTCGTCTTCATCCTCCTCCTGGTCCATCGCTGTCACCAGACCGAAGTCTCCCACTTTCACCACATCGTCCATAGTGAAGAAGATGTTGGAGGGCTGCGGGAGCAGCAGTTACAGGTTACATTATGTGGTACCAAACGTGGGACACAAAGAATGACAACAGCATGGAGTGATTTCTAAAACTCTGCTTCACATGCTGCTCATAACACTCACAGTAACACACAAAACTCTCATCTAGCCAAGTTTTAAGGAAGGATTTCTTCCCTAAAAGAAGCCGCAATCAGGATATTTTTTTGCTTTAGAAGAACTCGTCGCACACAGTGTTTACCTTGAGGTCCCTGTGCATAAGCCCCTTGCTGTGCAGGAAGTCGACAGCTTCTGCGATCTGCAGGAAGATGTCTAGACACTCGTTGTGCTCCCTCTGCTCCGGTAGACAGCGCTGAGCCATCCAGTCCTTCAAGTTCTCCTTCCGACAGAGCTGCATCTGGATGTACAGGTAGACCTGGAGACAGGACGAGATGTTTCTGTACACAATTTGGCACTGCACTCTAAAGTTTAACTGTTATAAAAGAATTGAAAATGTGTCCTTTTATATATAAAAACTGGGTTTCAGATCAAACAGCAGTATGACAGCGGATCAAAAACCACAGAAAAATCTTAAAAACAGCGCATATAATGGTAAGCAGCAAACAAAGAAACACACTGGTTTTACAGCAGCGACATCTGACTGACTCACAAACCTTAGGTGAAGGCTGGACCCGCTGGTTTGGAGGGGTTGTGGGGAGAACCAGGGCAAGCGAGGTTGGCCGAGGAGGAGATGAAGAGGCCGGGTGGACGGATTCTTGTCGTCTGGTGTGTGATGAAGATGAACTGTTCTTCTCAGTCACTGTGCCGGGACTAGCTGGGCCAGACTCAGAGTCCGTGTCTGCGTCAGCATCTCGATCGCAGCCCGAATCCTCAAACACAATGTCAAAGGAAGAGGAAGTGCAGTCACTGGGACCACGAGGAGGGCAGAGCTCGAATGAGTGGGGGGTGTCTGATGCGTCAGGGTCAGCCTGGCTATCCCTCTCAGACATCAGGCTGTCGTGGCCCAGCAGCGGGTGGAAGGACAGGTCACCATCATCAGCGCCAAAGCCCACGGCACTGCCGGCACTGCTGGAGAACAAGGCCTGCTCATCAGCAGAGGCCTCATGAGCATCTTCTTGAGGCCCGAGGACAGGGGACACTGAACTGGACACTGGCACTTTGACCGACAGTGCCTCCATGTGGTCGAGGAAGCTCATCGGCCAGTCAGTGGTACTGAAAGAGAAAACGGACTGTTTCTCCCAATATTGGTGCAAAAAAAAAAAAAGTTCACCCAGTTTAACAAATGAAAACAGAAGATAACTGTGTCACTGCTTTTGTTTCCTCAAAGCAGAAATTTGTATGATTCATTTTTAGCAGTAAAATAAGCAAATGTCAACAACAGAGAAGGTGTTCTTTTACATCTTTTATTGTGTAACAAAACAGCACACAGCACGGGGACGTGGTTCTAATCAATACTTATCTACCAATGCAATTAAAAGCAGCATACACCAGACATTAAATATTAAATCCTTAATATTTTTATCCCATAACATTTTAACATCAGTGAGTCAAATGAGCCAAGTGATATAAAAATCTGTGGTGTACCACTTGTCAGAAATGCCATTAATTAGTGTTATGATTCAAGAGGGGAGGGCTACATTTCTTTGGATGGGTGCACACTGGTCCAGCCAGCTGAGTTACAAAAAGTTCTTCTGGCTCACCTTGCATCTTTCAGCCACCTCTGGTCCATTTCCTCCTGCCAGCCCTCAGGGGGGCTCTCTTGCCAGGCGTTGAAGTAGCGGATAATGCCCGGGTGCTCCAGCTTTGCTAGAGCCTTCACCTCTCGCATCACCTTCTCCCGGGCCAGTTCCCTGAATGACAGAAAAACTGAGCTTTACATTGTTCACCAGTCGGGTCTTTCATGCAGATCACAGTCCAAAGAGAAATCGTGTTCATTTCTGATCAAACTTATTTTTGTTATCGCTGTCCCACTGAGCTAACTAATAAGAATAGCAGGCCTCAAAACAATTATCCCCTTTCACACAAAGATCAAGCTATAGCGCCACTTTTGCTTTTGACGCTGAACCAGACAAACACGGTGTAAAACCAACCCTTTCGGATAGCGTTCCAGCAATCGGGAATTTGGAGGCATGACATGTAACAAACTGTGTCTCAAGTTGCTTGCTGACTCCTTCACAGCACCTCCGCTATTCACTGAAAAGGTGCAACAACTCCGGCTCCACGTTCCAGGCATCTTTTAAACTGAAAGGCATGGCAGGTGCAATATTCCCGCCTTGAACAGGCTGTGTGAAGGAGACTATTAGAGAGCCACTGCAGCTAAACATTTAATATCCATGCTTCTTAGTATAAATTAAAGTGCACAGATAATATTTGTTATGAAATGTCAGCTCCCTCTCTTGGGTTTTCTGTGTTTAGACAAGTAGGCTGCTGCTTACATAACTCAGTTTAACAGCTTTAGAGAAAACAGAGATAAAGGAAGCGCTAATAGCCTCCATCAAGGAAGTCTGGTGCAGCCAGTGAGAGGCGCTACCTATTGGGCAGACGAATTCTTTTGATGGCGTAGTTGCAGTCGTCCACTTTGTTACGGGCTTCAAACACAACGCCAAACCCCCCACGGCCAAGGCACTGCACTGGCTCGAAGTCTGTCAGGTACCTGAGGAGAGACACTTTGGTTATTATTCTGCAAAGAGGAATCACTGTGCTCTACGTGGTTTAAAAGAGCTGTGTGTGGCTACTGAATTATTATTCTAGATTTCTGAACATTTAAAAGACCAAGAAGGAGGCCTATTAATGGTAATTACCAGAGAGGGAATTACAACCAGTGTACAGCTTCTGAGCTGGCAGGTATTCAACACAGTGCAAAACAGTGTCCAGGATTCCCAATAATATTGTGTATGGGAAAATTGTTTTGTTTTCACTGGGCCTTGACAGACTCCACTTTGAAGTCAGCAAAAATGCATTTCTACAAACCCAGGAGGAACTTTAAATTATGGCATTTTATGACTTTCTGCCAGTTTTACTTCCCATTTAATCTAGAAAAGAAAAGACATTATTTGTAGAGGTTTTCAAATGGTCAACATAGTTTTCCTGTAAACTAAAACAACACCTGTCACCATGTTGCATATTACTTGTATCTCACAGGTTTATACATTGGACAGTTAAAAAGGACAGACATTGTTAAAAAGTTATTTTTATGCTAAAAGGACCCAAAAATGACAAAATCATTGTGTTTACTGCTGCGTAAGATACAGACTCACGCCGACCGTCTCCTCCACCCTGTCAAAACATCCCTGCTCAGTTTCCTCAGGGGATTAAAAGGCAGTCTTATTAGGATGTGTGTGGGCACGTGTGAGTCAGGCCGTGGTTCCTGATCCCAATCTGCCTCCTAATGATCCTGACTCATGCTCGCCTCAGCTGCTGCAACAGCCGCCAGTTTTATTTAAGGAAAGTTCTTCGGCAAAAGTCATTTGCATGGATTGCAGCAACAGCTTTGAAGGAAGGGGAGGGATGGGGGCGTTTGTCATTTTAGGGTGGATCAAAAAGACGAGAATGTGCAAGTGGTGACACCAAGAGGAGAAAAATTTGCAGTTTAATCAGATTTTCACTTGTGTTTGGGTGGGTGCGGCCGCATCATCCAGCTCACAGATGTAAACACGCAAACCCCCATCGATCACACTACAGGAGGGCAGTGGCAGCCCATAAATTATGGCTGCTGATCATATTTAGGAATTCTGACAATGTCCTGACAGTGATGTAAAATGACACTCTGACCCTGAGGCAGATGCTACTGTGTAGGGTGGGGTCTGAGGGGACCAAGGCCATTTTCATTTGATGCCAAACAGCTGAGTTACCCAATCATGAACTACTACGATTCATATCTCCCATCTCTGCCTTGTCCTATCAAGGCAGGTTGGAAGACCACTGGTCACCATGGTAACAGAGCTGAATCTGTAGCTACACCTTGAAAAAGTGATACCCGCGTCGGACGATCAACTGTGAAGACCACTCCTGGCACACTTGAAGTGTTACGTGAAGTTCTCCCGAGTCACTGCGAGTATATTTGACACAGGACATGTTTTGCTTAACGGCGTACCTCACCTGGACACATATTCACTGGAACGGGTCTCCATGGCAACTGGCTCTTTGGATTCCACAACTTCAAGGTCAAACTTGCTGTCTGTCTGGCACTGTGTCTCCGACTCTTTCCGTTGCTTTTGGGGACAGGAGGAGGATAGAGAAAACAAAAACATCAAAAACATGACAAACAGTAAAAAAAAAAAAAAGAAGCTTAACTTGTTTGTGGCATGCTGGCTAGGTAACACTTTAATAAGATTCATCAGCCACAGGAAACAGAGGGTATAAAGCAATTTCCTTAAAAAAAAACAAAAGAAACTGAAAAACTAGTACTACTGTTTTTCACTTTGAAATGGTGCATTCAAAGAGCAGTCGGGTTTAAAGAGGTTCAAATCAGGGCTCTGACAGGGCCACTTAAGGACATTCACAGAGTAATCAATGTTATCATGACCGTGTGTTTGGGGGTCATTGCTCTACCTAAGGGTGGATCTCAAGACCAGCACGAGGTCCTGAGTGAAGTGAAGTTTTTTTTTTTAAATTGAAGGTATCACTGTAGTTTGTTCAGTTTGGCTTTCCCCTCTAAAATGACCAGTCTTCCTGTCATTTCCACTGAAAAAACACCCTTAGAGCATGTTGCTGCCACCACTTGTTTCCCCTGCTGTGATAATGCTGATCCACGGTGCAAATTATTATTATTATTATTTTAAACCAAGGCCCTTGACCCCCATTTTTTTTAAAACTTGGGAACCTTAAATCCAGCAGAAATTGTATCGTAGCCTTTCCCTGATCTGTGCAATGACACAATCCCGTCCCTTCCTTCAAACCTGTGACTGGGGTTTTGCATTTGTGAACCCTATCAGGCAGGCGTGTCCCCCGGCCAAATCCTGCCCAGTTCATTGAATTTGTCACAAGTGTACCTCAATAAAGATGCAGAAACATATCATGATCCAGAGAATTAAAAAAGGTAAGCTAATTTTTTTTTTGTTTCATGGGTGGGTCTGAACACTTTCTGAAAGCACTGTAGAACTAACAGTGTCCATTCCTTGTTTGTAACTAAATTCTTAAGCAATAAGCTAACAAATCGAAATATTTTAAAGAAGAGGATGGATGGATGTTTCCTGATGAAGGCTTTAATTAAGTAATTTAACTTCAACCACAATCATAATCACAATGGTAATGAATATATTCCATATAGGACACTTATACTTCACACTAGCTGAAATGTCTGAAATCACACAAACATTATATAACAAACATAACCACCAGTAACTGCTGTCATGTGGCATTAATGCTGAAGGCTGTGTCTAAGATCTTACCCTCACATAGGTCACAGGAGCCGGGGGGTGGAAAAACTTGCGTACTATGTAGGTGGTGGTGGCAATACAGAAGATGATGGTGCCAAGAATCTCCTTCCACCAGGGCAGCAGCAGGACAGGATCCTTTCTCCGGCGGCTGTCACCTCCCACCCCATTTCCCTTTATCAGACTTACGGCACTCTCACGTTTCCCTCGGTAGCGCTTGCTGTAGGGGGAGTAGTAGCCATTGTCTATAGCAAGAAGAAGCAGAAATCTCTCCGTAAGATTCAAGGGGACAGAACAGATACGCAGCAGTGTCCATGATGGTTCTGCTGGCCTCTCATTTTTAATGCAGTTTGGCTGTAGCTGTGTAAAACACGTCAGGGATGTGTGGGAGAAGCTATAAAAGACTGACTTTGCTCACTGTTTGAACCACCTTGTTGCTGTCTGTTGGTGTGTGTGTGTGTGTGTACGTGCACATGTGTTAGAGGGGGAAGGTTGCAGCTCCACCATAACTTAAATCACTGATGGCAGTGTCATCCTTGCTGCTGTACGCTGTGCTTGGCCTAAATTTTCAAATGTTTTATTCGCACACATGCTTGTAAATACTATTTGCACAAGTCTATTTGAGTGATAAACGCAGGTGAAATGCTCACAGTATCGAGCTTTGCACGTCACCATCATAAGCTCGTTGTCTTAGCAGCCTCATGCACTTCCTTCGATAATCAGTGTTTTAGCTACAAAGTTAAAATACTAACTGCGAGGGGAAAAAAAAAAAAAAGGGATGCACTTTGGGTGGTCTGCACTACAGGCGAACACGTGACTGATTGGTGGAAATGGTGACCAATCAGCTGGCCCGAGACACTCTCTCTTACTGGCCATTGGTTATATCAAACCATATATACAAAACTGCAATTTACCTTTAAAGTGCACGATAAAGCTCTTACCATATGGATACTGGAGGATGGACAAGGCTCCATTGCTGTATTCGTCATGGGAGAACTTGTCATTATTCAGACACTTGTCAAATTCATCAGAGCCGACCAGAGCTGGTGTCCGAGATGGAGAATCTGCACCAAGGACAAGATGAATAACTCCTTAAATCTCACAAGAAACACCGATCAATATGGAATTAAAGGTCTTACACGATAATGAATGAAGGGCAAAGCTTAAGGCCACAGGGAACATGGCGACACACTAAACCCATATGACATCAAATACTTCATGGAACACAGTTTAACTTTGTGTTCTTTGGTCGTTTGGCCCTGGCTCTGCACACAATCACAATTTTAATGCATTTGGTGTTAAGACAGCACCTTATAAATAATTAAGTGCAAACTTACGTATTAGAGGCTTCCATTTGACAGTGGGTAGTGGAATTATATCATTCTCTGAAGCAATGGCTTTGGAGGGGAACTTTTCACTGATTTTTACTGATGACTGGAGGTAGAGCTGCCCCTGAAACATCCCTGAAAAACCAAGGGTAACAGAATTATTTATGCACTACAATCACTGCATGACAACAGCGGGCCTGAACACCAGAAACAAGCATAAGTATGCAGTGTGTTTAAATATGCCCATGTGTGAGAAGTTACCAAGGTAAACACTGGACTCTGCAGCTCCCTGCGCTGGATCACCCTCTTCCTCATCTTCATCGGTTTCGGACTGGCTGCTGTAGGCGGTGTCGTCAAACAGGCTGATCGGTGTAACTTTACCGCCACCCACCAGCCAAGCTGAGGCAATGGGAGTGCAGAACTACACAAGACACGTGGTGCAGAATGAGTGGCTATACTTTAATGAGCTACACGGTGGGAGGCATGAAGCACTGAATTTGATTAAAGCGCTAAAACTCGCCAAGTAAGAGACCAGTGGATTTTATTTTTTAGCATCTAACCTGATGTTCCCAGACCAGCTGTCCATCAGGCCCAGTGCTGAAAGCCATGACCTTCCAATCAGGAACAGACACTTTGATAACTAGGTCCAAATGTTGGTTTTGGTTCTTGGTCTGCTGTTTCTCCGCTGGTTCATCAGTGATGACCCGCTGACTCGCCTTCCAGCTGTCACCATTTGCCATTTTGCCCTCCAGGAAGTTCATTGCAGACTGCATCTCCGGAACAAGTTTCAGCTCAAAGTTTCCAACACTGAAGTTCCACCTTGTACAAATAGCAATGATAAACAATTAAAAAAAGAAGAAAAATCCCTTACTTCTAATATTATAGATCCCAGACATCAACATTGTTAGAAGATAATTTTAATGTTATTCAGTACAGTTGAGATAAAAAATTATTAACAATTTTGTTAAAAACAACTGGCAGACAGTCAGTAGCTACTTCATGACTTGGGTTGACTCACAACAATAGACTGCTTGATTACAAAACTCACTTCTCCATCCCTGATCGAGGCCTGATGGCTCGCACAGTCTTCTGAGTCCTCTGCAGCAGGAGCACATCTTCAGTCTCCACCTCATCCTCCCCCCAGCGACTGCAGCCCCCCGCAGAGCAGATGTACCGAAGCTGGGGAAAGCAACAGGGGGGGAAATTACAAAGACGGTTATCCCACCGCGCCAGCCTGGTTAGTATGCTAATAAATTTAACACGTGTTAACCTATCCTATCAGGTTGTACTTGAAATTGTTCCACAGACCTTGCCACTGTAGGCCCCCAGGCCATAGGTGGTAAGGGATTTGCCCCCGACCAGGACCGTGTCCTCTCCAATGCGATATGATGATTCCAGCAGGGACTCAACACTGAAAGGCACTGCCTCCATACTCTCCCTGTCCCGGTTCCACTGAAACAAGGCACCATCCAGGGAAGGTATTACCATCTTACTGCCAAAGACCTGCAGAAAAAGAGAGTCGGGTTGGTTTTGGTTCTAGAAGCAAATTGGTGTAAATAAAACGGAAAGGAACCTAATCGAAAACAGAAGATTCGGTAATTACTGATTTTTTATTTCAAACTATAACACACACATACACACAAAAAAACTAATATTTGTTTTTATTATGAAATTACTATTATTATTAAATTACAATTTATCAAAACACTGCTAACAATAAAACGATCTCCATAGGAAGATTTTTTAACAAATCCTGTAAAAACTCTTCTTTGCTGATAGCATTACTCTAACACTTTGTTCCAGTGTCACCAAGAACAACACATCCCTCACCAAAATGATTAATAAAAAAAAAATTATTATAATTTGTTTTTGGTCTGATGCAATTTCCTTTATTACTCTTGGGTGTTTTAAACTTGCACAGTATTTCTTTCCTCCCAGCTCAAACAGACAATCCCTAAAAAACAAAACAAAAACACCAAAACACTTGCTAAACAGACATTGCTGGCCGACACACACCCACCCACACAGCAGCGGCTTCAGCCCCCACACGCTTGGACTCAATCCACAGACGTGGAACCATTATGCAACTAAAAGCATAAGTAATTAACTCGAATCTTTATAAGTGAGCCACCCTCAGTGTGTTTGCGTGCTATGAGGTGCTGCAGAGGGGCAGCAAGGATGACATCATTGGCAAAACCCTGACCCTAATCTTGATTTAACCTCCACAGCTTAAGCTTGTCAAAAAAGAAAAGAAAAGAAAAAAAAAAAGTCTTTTTCTTCCGATGTCCAACTTGTGACTCACTTCTATCAACAAACTGATCAGTGACATAACTGCAGTTTTGGGTCCAATTAGGGACTCACTGCCTTGCTGATGCTAATCAGGTGCTACTGGGGTCAAAACTACAACCAATCAGCCAGCTGCCTTGCTTTGGAAATCCTATCAGACTCTCAAAAGTCAGAGCTTTGTGGCGGATTAAGAAAAATGCCAGGACGGAGCGATGTGTGGCAGTTTGATTTATTAGAGAGCAGAGCCAGGAGAAGCAGTGATGTCATCTTTTTTTTTTTTTTTTTTAGAGGGAGGGGGTTGGTTTAGACACAAGATGGGGATAAATTTAGCAAGTGAAAGGAGGAAGGGTTAGCAATCTGACCATCACATCACACCATACCGGTATTACTGAGGGGGTGCAAAGAGGTTTACAGCAGAGGGGGAAATAATGTAGCTGTGGATGAGTCATCCTGCTGCTGATGCTTTAATCCATCTCTCTGATCCGGCCCGGTGTTCTTACAACGTTAGCCTTATCTCAGCTGTTCATCTCGTCAGTGTCCTCTGCGTTAGAAACGCGGTCCTGATTTCTACACCGACTGACTGATGCTCGTCCTACAAAACACAAGCTCAGCAAATAAGTGACAAACACAAGTTACGTGGTTCATGTACGAGTTCGTACTTATCTCAGAAAACTTTCTCCAGTGGCCTTTTCTTGTAAATAACTTCAGCATATTTTTTTCTTCAATATTACAGTCAATTTAGCTTCAAAGATCCAGCAGGGTGCCCAATAATTTATTATAAATTTAGTTATTTATATAACTAACATAAAACTCATTACATCTCAGCTCAGCATAGTTTCAGGCAGTCTGACAGGCGTTTCGTGACACACAAGATGGCTTGCTTTGACAACTGTCAACTCATGAAGCGGCCCGTTTACATGGCAGTCAAAAAGAAAGGCACTAAAGTCTAGCAGTTAAACGGCTCAGAGGGGATGACGCTTAGATGGCTTATTAAGGTATTTACAGCTAAGGGACTTTGTTAACACTTCTCTTTTTACTGTCTGGGTGCGTGATCCTTCGGTTTGGAATTGTACATTTTAATGTATATGCCATTTTTTAAATATATTTTCATTATTTGATTTGGAAAAAAAAAAAGAGAGATTTAGATGGACACGTAAGGGAAGCTTCCTACAAACCAACTGGCAGTGTTACAAATTTTTTACGTTTTTGGCAACGGACTTGCGTAACATTATCAGATAAATGGCATTACTCACCACTCAGCAGACCTTGATATATATTTGTTGGGAAAATTTGCCAATTAAAATCTAAGCCATACGGCTTACTGAAATCTTGCTATAACTCAAAATATGTTTGATTAAAATAGAAGGGTGTAGCTCCATCAGTTGGAATAAGATTATTCTAAAAGTAAAAAAATGGTTTGCAGATGGGGAATTTTATTTTATTTTTTTAAACCAGCTGTGCCAGCCCTTACTCGATCATATGAGCCCCCTTCCATCAAAGCAAATTATGAAGATATCCTTTGATGTTGATGAATTGTGTAAGATCAACATCCCACCTCCCCAATCTGTTTTGTTTCCAAGTCTTTGTCTGCTCTGTTTACCTTGGTCTTTGTTTTAAGAGAGAATCCCATTATCAGTCACATTTTTTGTTGCATCTTAAACACAAAAGCTAAACTGCTGGTTTATTAAAAATAACAAGGGCTTAGATTTAACACTTTTAATTTGCAGGGTATAATAAAATATTCAAAAGAATCTAACTTAAAAAAAAAGAGAGAATACTCAGTGATTTAAAAAAAACTGACTTCTCAGCACAAATGTTTTCCCTCTCTTTGTGCCTCATTTACTACGAATTTTAAAGGCCTATTAATCTTTAAAGACCTATAAGTCAGACTCATTCAAGAAAAATATGCACTATTACTGTGAGAACAGAGCCATTCATTTATTTAAGATACTCGTCTGCTGGCTAAAAGGAACATCCACAGCATGCCTTCAGTGTGCAAGCTCAGATTATAGTTATCACTGCTTCTTTATATAACCACTTCTTTATGAAGGTGTTCATCTCAATGTGTGAGATTATTTGATGTCACTGATCATACCATCATATTCCACCCTTGGGGCATGGGGGGGTAGACTTAAAGGGAGTGTGGGGTGTCGTGATGTGTGCAGTTGTTTGTGTGTGCAAGTCACTGCCTACGCTCCAGTGAGCCTGTCAAACAGTGTCACCTCTTAGCCACCTCTAATATGCCAGATTTGGTCCACAAGGCTAACGCGGACCGTTTCAGAGAAACAGTAACACCGGGGAGTGTTCAGAATAAAACACGCAAAGCAAAACAATCAAAACTAAATCAGAGCAGCTGGAAGGAGGCTCGAGAAGATTTATTGTTTGTCCGAATTCGAGTATTTGTCCCTGTGCTGTAATCAATCAAATTCTCCCATCGTCCATTCATTCACACTGCATGCCAGCAGAGTGCGCGTGTGTGTGTGTGTGTGTGTATCTGAGTGAGCATGTGTATTGTCTATTATGTGATGACATCATCTCTGGTCTGAGGCATTACCTCACCTCCCTAATCACCCAACCTCCTCTTCTTCATTCCTTTGGCCCCACCCCTCCTGTGTGAGTCACTCCACATTGGCACCGACTCCACCAGCCAACCTACCCCCAACTCCACACATACACACCCTTGAACCCCCTCTAAAGCTCAGGGGCAACTTTGCTTTTTGAAGCGGTGGCTCCTTTTTTGCAGACAATGCTGTTTGTGGCTCTGTCCCTCATTTTATTACTTAAAAAAAATTCACAGACACTGCAGGATGCAGGAGGCGACTGGCTGTTTCCGGCCCAGGCATGTGGAGGCAAGCCAATAGCATGGCAGGAGACCCCTCCCCCTCTCCCCAGTCTCTGATCACCAAGCAGAGTGGTGTATCGGGCACCCAGTAAGCGCCAGTGAAATTGTTGCTTAGTACTCAGCAAGCAGGTGAGGCGAGGGGGGGGGGTAGAGGTTAAAGGAGCCACTGGCAATGCTTCCCACCTGACTTTGCCCCCCCCCAGTAAGCACACAGAGACAGGCATGGGAAGTTAGTGAGGGCAGCGAGGGTAAGCCTGGATTTAAACTTATATAAAGTACATGAGAAAAAAAAAAGACAACACATGAAAAACGGCCCACACTCTGCAGATCATAACAAGTGACGTCACATAACAGCAAGTCACTGAGTTCAGAGTTGACAGGCATCTCTCCTCGTTCCGCGCTGTCAGCCAAATGAAAGCCAACAGGTGAAAAAAACCACAACACACACATGCACACACACAGTCAGCATGCTCTGTCACAACAGAAGCACACTGGAGGATGACAGGAGGATGTTACATGAGCGCACACTTATGAATTTCATGGCACTTCCTATGAAATCTAACATATTGTTGCAGTGACTATTTTTTACTCCAAGTACTTTTAATTCTTCATATTTAGATAAATTTGGATGCATTTGTGGCAGAACTAAAAGCCTTTGTAACTGTTGTTAGCTACAAAATAAATTAAAACAAGATTTAACAAAACATGTTAAACCAAATGAACAGCACAAGGTAACAAACTGACGTCACAGTTAAAAATAAATTAAAAAATTTATTTATATACATTTTTTTGCTCATCTGCCTTCACACACATATGCACTTAAGTCCCATCCCATTCTTAATCCACTGGGTTTGATGTGATGTCGGCCCACCCTTTGCAGCTATAACAGCTTCAACTCTTCTGGGAAGGCTTTCCACAAGGTTTGGGAGTGTTTATGGGAATTTTTGACCATTCTTCCTAAAACGCATTGGTGAGGTCAGACACTGACGTTGGACGAGAAGGCCTGGCTCACAGCCTCTGCTTTAATTCATCCCAAAGGTGTTATATCAGGTTGAGATCAGGACTCTGTGCAGGCCAGTTAAGTTCTTCCACACCAAACTTGTGCACTCTTGCTCAGTCATGTTGGAACAGGAAGGGGCCATCCCCAAACTGTTCCCACAAAGTCAGGAGCGTGAAATTATCCAAAATGTCTTGGTATGCTGAAGCATTAAGAGTTCTTTTCACTGGAGCTAAGGAGCAGAGCCCAACACCTGAAAAACAACCCCACACCATAATCCCCCTCCACCAAACGTTACACTTGGCACAATGCAGTCAGACAAGTACCGTGCTCCTGGAAACCACCAAACCCAGACTCATCCATCAGATTGCCAGATGGAGAAGCGTAATTTGTCACTCCAGAGAACACATCTCCACTGCTCTAGAGTCCAATGGTGGCGTGCTTTGCACCACTGCATCTGATGCTTTGCATTGTGCTTGGTGATGTAAGGCTTGGATGCAGCTGCTCAGCCATGGAAACCCATTCCATGAAGCTCTCTACTCACTGTTCTTGAGCTGATCTGAAGGCCACATGAAGTTTGGAGGTCCGTAGCGATTGACTCTGCAGAAAGTTGGTGACCTCTGTGCACTATGCAACTGGAATTCACTGAGCTCCTGAGAGCGACCCATTCTCTCACTACTGTTTGTAGAAGCAGTCTGCATGCCTAGGTGCTTGGTTTATTCACCTGTGGCCATGGAAGTGACTGAAACACCTGAATTCAATGATTTGGATGGGTGTGTGAATACCTTTCACAATATAGCAGCTGTGGCTCAGGAGGTAGAGCAGATCATCTGCTAATCAAAAGGTTGGTGGTTTGATTCCTCGCTGCTCCAGTCTGCATGCCAAGATACTGAACCCCAAGTTGCTCTCTGATGCAACTGTTGGAGTATGAATGTGTCTGAATTTTAGATAGTAAGCACTTAGCTGTAGGAGGAAGTGCTGGTGTGAATGGGTAAATGGAGACATCTTGTATAAAGCTCTTTGAGTGCTCAGGTAGAGCAGAAAAGCGCTGTATTAGTCCATTTACCATATTACAGAATTTGTATTTAACCTTTTTTGCAGTTGTCATGATGATTGTTTGATAGTAGTTAATTCTGAGTCCTAACTTATCAGTTGGAGGTTTAATCCACTAAGTTCATGACTTTCCTCAGCACGGAGAGAAGTGTACACGATATCTGGTAATTCAGCATAATGTGGAGCAGCATCATATTCAAGATTTAAAATTTAGATTCTGATGATGTCCATGGTGAGGCTTTCCTATGCTCACATGATCTCTACTGTACATACTATATGTGCTTCTCACAATCTCCAGAGGTTCACCACACTTCTAAGAATCCCAGATAAAAATGGTAATGAATTTTTATGTATTTTCTAAATCTCACGTTTTAACTGCATTCCCACCAGAAGCACAAGTCTCAAGTCTTCTTTTAAACGCAACCAAGCATTATAGCAGCTGATGTCAATGATTAGTTTCCTTCTTCTAATTGAAGCTTTACTAAATCAGTGAACTCAGCAGCTGTAGTTTTTTAGCTGGGACACACACACACACACACACAAAAAAAAACATATGCCATTCAGACTTTTCAGGCTGAATGGCATACACACTTGAGAATCACTGCACCCTCTATTATAGAAGGGTCTTAAATATTTGAATGAAATTCTACCTCTGTGAGTAACCCTGAATTGCTATTTTGGGACTGCAACTGCTCATTTTGCGCCTTCATTTTACACACATTGAAATATTTTTCTTTTGCACCGAGTGCATATTGCTTTTATTTCAGTCATATTTCCCCCCATCAGCTGATTTATACATTTGCATTACCCACTCCAGATTCAAAGCCATCTCTAGGAAACAAATTGCAACCCGACTCTGGGCTTCTGGAAAAACAGTATGTCAGAAATGTATTAAACTTAATGAACTACATCTAGATTGCTCTTTTATTGTTACCTCAGTAATGAAGCAGACAGAGTTCCTTACATCCAAGAATGTTATACCAGTACCAGCAGACTAACATTAGACTGATCTCAGCAGCCACCCAGCCCCTTGTTAGTATCAGAGGCTTTTTCCCTGGGGCAAAACTCTACGCGGAGAGCGAGTCCACATCAAAGTGAACCATGAGCATGTCTCTAGCATGCAATGTGGAGAGCAACACTCTAGTCTCGCTCTGGGCTACACTTCACTTTCAGCATGTCTGTGTGGGCGGTTTAAGCTTCAGTATACATGTACAGGCGAGGGTCTTGCTGTGCTTGTATGTGTAAACTACTACAGTCAACAAAGAGGCTAATCCTCCAGGCGAAGCAGCTACTCTCGGATTTATGTGGGGGTGTGAAGTATGTCTGGTGCCTATTGTGTTGTGTGTACATATGAAATATATGTAAGCAAAAGCAACCCTTGGTTGACTGTTCAAAGGGCACTGAGTTCAATTACTGGTCTTGGAGTCTGCAGAGAGAGAGCCAGGAGGGCCAGAGTTTGTTTTGAGGAAGGCAGAGAGATGAGATTGCATCCTTAACCTCCCTCTGACATGTGAAGACTGTGGAAATCATCTTCTAGTAGATATTAATCATACAAACAAAGCAGTTTTAACCTGCATAAGTGGCTTAACTTGACCCTTATTTATCTATTACATCTGGTCTTCATCTCAAAGAAGGTCTGCTATTTAAATTGTAATTCACACGCTGGCATTTATTAGTACTGTCTGCATTTTACAGACTTTTTTCCTTGTGTTTAAATGACCTAAGTTCCCCCCAATTTACCACAGAAATGAAAAACAAACAAACAAAAACATAACTCAAAAAGGCAGGGGAGCAAAGACATGCACTTACCTCAGGTTTGCTGAGGCTGGAGGACACTAAGCACCCTGAGCCAACATCTAGGTCCCACTGCTTCCTGCCCTGGTTGTGAGGATCCAGAGCAGAGATCCGCCCATCCAGGGTGCTGATGATTACAAGAGACCTGTGGATAGAACACACATGTACTTTAAAATACTGTAGACTCTCACCGCACATCAACATGCTGGCATAGATATACCATTGTTGAAAAGACTGCTTCTGTGCACTCATGCACACTCTGCAAGCTCATTCTAAATGGAAAAAAATATATATATTAAAGCCAATGTTGTCCTTTATTAACCGTCTTTATCTGGGGGGGGGGGTCATTCCAACACCATCACAGACAAGACACTAAAGGGCAAACTGTTGAGGGGTGCCTTCTTTTTCTAGTTTGCACTTGTTTAGCAGTCAAGGTGACCTTCAGCAGCAGCTCACAGCACATCTGTGAAATGACAAACCCCATTGTCTTAGTTGTGTGTGTGTGTGGGGGGGGGGCATATTGACTACAGAGGATGATCAACTATATGTCCCACACACAGTGCAACTGCACGAAACCCTGGATTGTCAGTTGACAGTGAAGCCTTTTTTGGTTCATCACATCTATCAAGTGGGGCAAAAGGGCTGAAGATTTTCACCAATATTAGAGAAGATTTTAGAAGGTATTGTTGTGATAAAATTTTAATTTCCCCCCTTTCAGTTCTGTAGCTATAACAAATACTTATTCCCCTTTAATTGCCAACACAGGAATATTTAACTCCTCTCTCTTTTCTAGTAACCGTGCGACTGAAATAATATTGAGACATCCAGCCCCACCCTCGACCCAGTTCTTAGGGCATCTGCCGCATTGGCTGTCAATCATGTCCAGAGCTCCGGTGGGGGCTACATCACAGCTATTGATTTGTATCTGTCTAGAGGAGCTGCTGTCAGCTGGGCATTTAGCTTTATTTAACTGGTGAGGGTCTGCTGAGTACACATGCAGTTTCTGAGAACCCATGCAGCTGGGACCCAGGCAGCTTCCCTCTGACGGCCACTGGAGCGCATGGGATTTCAACCGTCTCCCTCAAGGGAAACTTAGCCAGAAGTTGCTGAGAGAAACTAGTAAATACAGCATTACATGTGTTCACTTTCCCACCTTGCACTGTCACATCCTATTTGTTGCATATACATGCACAATGACAGATAGCAACTAAGCTGAGTACATTTAATAACAGCATCACCCACTCCATCCATCACTTAGACTGCAAATGACGGGGCATAATGCCTTATTGATTTCTGCTATCGAACAGTATTTAGTCATGAAGGAGAAGGAGCATGTTCAAGGATGTTAAAGCCTTTGGACAACTAACAAATTGATCGTTTCTGAGAGTGCAAATCAATGTTAGGAAGGTTTCTCTTCTATTACACTGCAGTCACCGACACATTCACGAGGAGTTGCATTTGCTGCTGTGGAACAGCTAGCTCTTTCAGCTCAAGTGGAGCTGCAAGTTTGCATAAAAATGCAAATAAGATCACTTAACAGTAATGGACCATGTGTCTTTCAGCCCCATCAAAGCCAAGATTATCTCCCCAAATCTGCTCCTAGCATTATCAGCCTCGCTACTAGCACTGAAGTGTAGAGTACTAAGAAAAACATTGTTTTTTTCCTCCCAGCCACCAATAAAAACAGAGCGCTAAAGCCTGCTCTCACTCTCTCAATTGGCTGCGAGACCCTGCCAAAAATATTTGGCTGATTGGCTGTTGCTAAGCAGTCGGCTCTCTGAGAGGGTGGAAGCTTTAGGCGGCCTTCGCTCGGCCAGACACCCCCACCCCACCAAGTCATGCTGTGAATGTAGAAGTGATGAAGAAGTCACTCAAAGCATCAAGTTCAACTTCAGAGATGGAAAGAGGGTAAGCAAGAGATAAGAATTTCTCTCTGCAGGGGAGATCAAAGGCTTTTGTGGACTCTTTGTACTCCAGATAAAGAATAAGATGGAGCAGAGTTGAGATGAGGGTGGGGGTAGGCACTTAATTTTACAACTTAGGTACCAGGATGGAGATGGAGAAAACGAGCTGTGGGGGAAGGAGGGGGGAGCAGCTACAAAAATAGCACTTAACCAAAAACTCAAAAACAAGCGAGGCAAAACAAATAGCCCTACTGTATCATTTAGCGCTCAAGGCAATTTATTTTCCATGTCTGAGCCCTGAGACGCTGCAGCTCTGCTCATCACCAAAGGGATAACACGTAGCCTGTGGGGCTGCTGCTGCCAACTGTGACAGACGCAGGCGGTGGAGACACTTAAGATGATGTTTTGAATGGAGACCGAAAAAGGAGAAAGAGGGAGAGTGTAGTGAGGCTGCCAACACACCGAGGTTTGTTAGCATCCTCGCCTGTAATGCTGTCAAAAGTGTCATAATAGTCCCGACTGCTTCTTCAATCACAGAGCGTATGGCGGAGCAGGGAGCCAATTAGCCTCGCTCTCACCAGACTCTACTCCTCAGAGACGCTCAGCCTCAGTCTGCACACACCGGCAAAACTGAGCTGCTGGTAAACACACTCCATTGAAAGAAACAACCAGGATGTTTACACAGGCTGAGTCTCCAAGGAGCGAGAGCCGCCGAGCCGGGCCAATCCTAGCATCCTGCCGCACCCCAGCAGCCAATGCGAGTGCTAGTTTCCTCCTCGCTTAGCCAATGGGTGGGGAGCTCCGCAGACTCTGAGCCAATGGTGAGGCATGACTGCCTGTAACCATGCAACAGCAAGCAGCCCGGATTGTGGAGTTCTGCTGCCGCGCTGCTGCCACTCAGCCGAACTCGCAGCCAGCGAGAGGCAGAGCGAAAATAAGAGAGCGTGGGGAGCACGTGGGGAGAAAGTTATGGATGCAGCTCTGAGTCGGCCGCACCCAATAACACCAGCTGCACCAGCAGGAGGAAAAAAAACGGGTCATGTGCATTCCTTTAAACAGTGCACTGTCTGACAGGCAGTGCCACTAAGGTTTTAAATATAATATTAAATATTAGCACAGCAATGCAAGCAGAGACAACAACCTCCATCTTCAAGGTGTCACATCAAAATGACATCAAAATGCTACTTAGCCTAAAGTGGCACCATTCATTATAGGTGTCATAACACCACAATCACAGCTTAATGCAATGTGAGGGTTTACATAACTGCCCTCTGAACCTGCTAAATAAACATGCGATCTTTTTTTAATGTATTTGTCCCGGCAGGAGAAGCTTTTAGTGGCCTCAAGTGCAAGACCTGTGGTGAATCGACCATACATGCACGGTGAGTGCAGCATAGAGAGCAAAGGGTGTGGTTTGAAAAAAAGTTCTAGTACTAGGATGAAAACACACACACACACACACCGTTTGAAAGTGTCGCCATCTCTCCCGTTCTCTCTCCTTTTCTTTCCCGCATAAGTGCGCTCTTCTCTCCAACCTCACACGTGGTAAAATATAAACTCTATGGCGCCACGCTCCTGCTGGCTGATTGGCTGTGATGCAGCTCTGATCCTGGGATGTGATTCGTTGTTGCTAAGCAGTGAGGAGCCGTTGAGAGTGAAAACAAGACAGCGTGGTCCTGCTAACTACCAGCCAACTCTGAGTTTCCATCCTCTCCTCCCTCCTTCCCTCACTCTCTTTCTCTCTGAGTATCGCACCTTTTTGCCTCTGCCCCACCCATACTGCAGTGCTGCACGATGGGGTCCTGACGACTTACCAAAATAGCCGCTGACCTAATAAATTCACTCATTCAGATAATCATATTCAAAACCAGCACTGTTAAGCAGTCATACTGGCAAAGAAGTGTTTACAATTTCTGTCTCTGCACATGTGAGCATCTTGTTAGGTGAGTCATACTCTCTTCAATAATCTCGGACAGTGTTCATCAAGTGGAGAGACAGTCAGGAGGTCAGTCACAAAGACACTAAAGGTCAGCATTAAAATACAGTTTAAAAAGCGCCAGACGGACTAGAACAACGTGGTTACATAAGGAGCAGACAATGAGGACAAAACAGGTTAAAAGATATTATATAAGCTTGTTTAAAGAGACGGTGAGTTTGGTAAGTGCAGTTATATATTCAGACCTCCCCACTGTAAAACAAGTGCTGAGTTTACAGAACCGAGTTTAAAGTGTTCAATTAAAGCTTCTCTGATGGAGTTAAATCATCTTCATCATGACCTGTTATTTTGGGGACAGTATCTATTATTAAAACACACTCAGGATCTCCGTGGTTACACGGAGCAGAAAAAAAAAAACAATGTGTGGAGGGAAAAAAAAAATCTTCACTTCATCCTTTACCTAACTATAGCCAGACCCATGCAGTCAACTCAAATTCTGGGGACTAGCCCATCTCTACAACGCAATTGGCCGCCAAGTCACCCAGCTTGGCCGATTGGCTGTTGCTAAGCAGTAGGCTGGTGGGAGCCTGCCTGCAAGCAGGGCGGCCCAGAAGAGCTGTTGCAGCTCACAGGGCCCTGAGGGGGGCAGGGGGGGGTACAGTTGGCAGAGGGAGGGCGGCCGTCGGGGAGCACATTCAAACAAAGCTGCTGTCCTCTCACCTCCAAGTGCTCCCTAAGGTGCTGGAGGGCCCCATGGAGCACTTGCTGGCGGAGGCTTCAAGCCTGGCAGGGCTGTCGCGTACATGGTTCACACACACACACACACACACACACACACACACACACTAAAGGGTTAAACCATACATGCGCACACGTATACATGCACCAAGACAGACGTAAACACCAAGTCTCCAGAGCGGCGTTTGTAACAAAGATGAAAGCGTTAAAGGTGAGGCGACAGCCGACACAACAGCAGACTCGTCACAAATTGAAGGCCGGATCAAAGCGAGCATCTACAATATTTATAGATTACAGGATCCAGGAGTGGAGGGGGAAACGGGATTTTAAATGACAGATATTGAAAAACTCTGACATCTGAGCACTGACTGGTTTTCAAGCCGTACCTGTGAAATGTTTTCAAGAGTCTGTTTTTGAAGTGCTCCACTCCAAACTCTACATTGGAAAAAGAAAAGAAAAAAAAAAAGAAGAGGAGAAAAGCAGTGCTTTACTGGAGGTCTATTCTACTTTAAATAAATTGGGAACAAGAGTTATAATGTTCTTAAAGCACTGAAGTTATTGGGGTCCTTGTTAAGTAGAAAGAGTAGTTAAATACAGGGTGGCGTTTACTGTCACAGGACCTGGTCTGTTTGAAAGGTAGCAGCTGCGGGTACAGTCTCAAAAGGTCGCTTCTGGAAAGAACATTTTCAAAAAGCTGACCCAATTAATGCTGGATGTAGAGAGGTGTTCATCTTCCCTGTTTCACATTCATTTTACTTAGGTTCACGTTCACCGTCACTACACTGGTTGTCCAAGATCTCTAAACTAAATATAAACAAACGCATTTCAAACAACTTGCTCAAAAATGTGAATTTCTCTGCTTGCTGTAAGTGTGTTTTCTGACATTTAGGGTGTCCCTCTCTTTTTGTTGTTGGTTAAATTAGCCCATTTACAAGAGAAACTTACCTAAAAAAAAAAAAAATCACTATTTGTTTCTTGTGACATTTCTAAAGTTCAGCAACAACTCTGTAGGCAGACAGATGGAAATGGAGCACGCGGTAGTGTATATACTCAAGGGATGACATTAAAAAGCAGTGTGTGTGTGTGTGTGTGTATGAGTGAGGATAAGGGAGGGCATCAGAGAAGAAGCAGGGGAGACTAAATTCAAGGGCGAGAGACAAAGAGAATAAATGCAAAGGAGAGAGACAAGTGTGATGGGTCTTGCTATGATGTTGTGACCCTGGAAAAACAAAACCTTACTTGAGAATGTGCGTGTCAAGTTTATTGTTTCACACGCAGGTTTTTATTCATTTGTATTCATTATTTGTATTAATTATCCACCTGCTCTTCTGCAGCTGCTTTACAAGCTGCTTTGTTAATTCTGTTTTCTGTCAAATCAGACAGAAAACAAAAGTTAAGAGAGACCATTAAACCACAACTTCTAAACATACTGCCCAGAGACTGATTTATACAAGGTGACAAAAAGCCAGTAGTTGGTGGCAAAAAAAAGAAAAAAAAAAAGACTGCAAATATGTGTGTGCGAGAAAACAGAAAGCAGGTAGAGTGTGTGACACAGCGGAGAAAGCGAGCAGTGGCAGGGTGTGACCAGCACCAGTGTGAACGCTCAGGAGTTTTCCTGCAGCAGCTGAGGTGACTGGCAGGGGAATATCCTGCTTCTGTCTGTTAATTACTTTCCTCTTGATATTGTATGGCAGATCTCAGGCAGGAGCTATGCCCTCTGTCAAGTCCTTTGTGTTGCCCTTACACCAAGACTTTATCCTGGTGAATCTGCGGCTGTGGCGGTGTGCAGGGTGTAAAAGAGTGCAGTGGTATGCAAAGACTTTGTTGCCCAGTAAACTATGTAAAATCTTTCTCTTCCCACCTATGTAACACCACCAATTCCTCTTGACTGGAGTCTGGTGGGACAGACGACACAGCATGCAGAGTAGCTCCCTGCTGTGAAAGAGCACTGCTTATATGGCATCTCTAACACCCAGCGCTAACATACAATGCTTTGGGTCTTGTCAGAAAACTTTAAAGTGAGCCTCAGAATTAAAACAGGTTGGCAGAAAACGGGCAGCAAGTTTTAACATTAAGGTCATGAAACGGCACCGCACATCTTCAAAAGCTTCGACTCTAACAAGGTTTTCAATGTTATGACTCTCTCAGGAAAACAGACAGCATATTAGGAATAATACATAGGGAATAATTTATTACAGGACCTTAGGACCTTGTATACATAAAACAAGAGAGGGCATTTGAATAATTCTGATTCAAGTAGTTATATCACACTCAAAAGTAAGGGTCACGGTCCTGTAAAGGTAAAAATAAGATAAAAGATCAGAAAAGGAACACACTGCGCCAAACATCTAAGGTGGGCGTCAAACCTACTGTTTACCAAGGAAGACAAAATCAATGCCCTCCCCACTGCGCCGAGAACTGCATCTCACTTTGGGCAGCGGCAGCAGCAATCCAACAGGACCGAGTAAACATGTGGTCTGTGTGAAACCCTAAACTTTTGACTGGCAGCATCCAGGAGATTTCCTTTTCACGCTAATATGTCAAAATGTGAACTGTGCTAAATGCGTTAGAGCTGTATTTCATGTCTGTGAATAAATGCCCAATGTGTGCTTTTCATTTCTGACATGCAGCATGTTCTCAGGTGTGCTGGAGACACCCCCCTACGCCCCCCCCCCCACCTCCTCAAAGGAGAAGCAAGATTTAGCAAGACTGGACTTATATTGTGTCAAACAACAACAGATTGCAGCCATCAGGCTACCACTTTGCACACTTTAACATTTGCTTGATCTTCCAGGGGCCCCTTTGTTTACAGATTTAAACTGCTAAAGCCAATATAAACGTTTTATGCAAAGTGTCCAACTCAGCTGTTAAACACATAAATAGGCTGGTGCTTTCATTCAGCTTTGCTCAGATCTGAAGCTTCTCCTGCTGTATGATAGTGTAATAAACGAACCTCGCATTCTAAAACTGCACACAACAAAGTAGTAGCACCTTCTTGAGAACATAAATACCAACAAATGTATCTTGGGGCTGCTTTCAGGTCTCTTTTCGGATTAACTGGGCGCAGAGCGCATGTGCTTATGGTTGCCTGTATTTCCAACGAGTTTCTCCGCATACAGAATCAAAACTTCCAGCGAACCCAAGGAGCAGCCGTGACATGTCAGCCCCTAACATGTTCCGCTCTTGCGGTTGGAAGCAACCACAGACTAAAGAAAACACCTTTCTCCACAGCCTGCTAGAAGACACACAACAAACTTTCTCGTCAGTTACGCCCTGACATGCCACATAAATCCATAAAGCCTTTCGCCCTTACCAACTTACTAAACCTGCCCACACGGAAGAAAATACATTAAAAATAAAGCTAGCTCTAGTTAGCGGCTTAAGTCTATCAGCTACAACATGCGTCCATTATCGGACACGAGGTCAACCTTGCTCACAAACACTTCATTTTTCCTGTTCTGTGTTGTGACACTCCGCTTCACATTTCTGCCACAATGTCTTCTTGGCCGTTTGTAAGGTTGTCTGTGATACACGTAAAACGCGGTTTGTGAGCAACGTGCACACAAACAAACGCGTCCACAACAACTTCTGAACGCACCGCCGGGAGGAATACTCACAAAGCATCCCCTCGTCAAAAAAAGTGGCAGTGTCCGATAATGGGCGCGTAGTTACTTACTGTCAGTTGGCCGATTACTACTTTTAATATTTACCTCGTCTGTCTGACGCTTCCATTACTTTCTCCATGTGATTCGTCTGCCTCCCCCGCCGACCCATTCTCGTCGTCCTCCACGGTAACGTCTGGTCCAATGACCGAGGTGCCTACGTTCTCCAAGCCACGCTCCATGACTCTTGCACCATCTTCCGCCGAGGTCGAACCTGAACCCCCGGTTGTGGACTGCGGCACCCTCCCGATGGCGGAGCCCTGAGCTTGCGAAGTCCCGAATCCGATGAGCGTTTTCAGCAACAAGAGGAGCACCAGGGAAATGCTCACGTTTCCAAAGTGAAGCCCCCTTTCCATTTGTAAGACTGGCACATTAGTGAAATATGAGATTTACATGCCACTGGCCTTGTAAATCTTAACATAGAAGAAAACTTAAGGTGCAAAAAAACCTGTAATGACACAGAAAATTTCGCTGTGTCTTACAAGACGCCCTTTTCGAAGGTGTTCTTTAAGTAAACATAAACAGCCACTGGGAAACCATGTTATTCCCTTTATACTGAACTCGACTTGCCTTGGTAACGCTAAATCCCGCCTTGCTTTCTACACTGAGGATTGGTTAGTGAAATCCCTCTACGTTCGTTAAAAGTTCATGTAACCACCTCTCGTTGGGCAATCTGCTTTCAATCATCTAGACTCGCACACTAAGCAGAATATAATTGCATCGGCTGTCTGTCACTCAAAGAGGTGGGCTCAGGAAGTGCCAGCCCCTCAAACAGCAAACCGCATTGGCTAATCCGCTGTCGGTCACAACGACGCAAGCGCATTAGCGGATAGCCCCACGACGAGAGGAAAAGTGACGCAAAAATGTCCTCGGTGGCGAATCCCGTGACGGATCTGTGATTGGACGGACGACGTCAACTCGGACCAATAAGAAGGGTTAGTCCGAGAGGCACCACCACCATTGGTCAGTTTGTGGCCTGAATGACTGAATAGTACAACTAGATTTGATATTTCAGCTGTCACTCACGAGAAGTTGTCAAGACAGCCAACATGAAAGCTTCAACGTGGCTTCAGTGTATATGATAGGTGCAGTTTCTGGTCCCGGTCACGAGTTATCGTTCTCGTTTTCGGTTAAACAAAGACAACTATGACATAATGTCTATAACTCCATGATCGGAGCAAAGCTCAAAGCTTTCCAGGAGCATAACAAAATAGTTGTTTTTAATATATTAGTTACTGTAAACTTATCACAAAGCATTTACAGTTGCTCAGTGTACAAGAGATATGTGCCACTACTTATTATACGTAAGGGTAGCTGCTCATACTACGTAAGACTTTGCTGTATTGGCGGTAAACTACCTGAAGCCGACTGAGCAGCTTGAATTTCTAGCGCCTCCCTGTGGCCAAAGAGGAGCGTAGCACATTCTGCACTAAGCAACTCAAGCTCAGCTCATCCAAACAGGCAGAAATCACACTTGCTGCTGCAGACGTTTACAAGCGCTGCAGTTATCATTTTAATATATTTAAGTTATTAATCTATTCCTTAGTTTGCCAATTGACAGTCTATAAATAACGGAAAATGTGCCAACAATTAAATTTTCATGAAACCACAAGAAATGAAGCAAGACATGCAGTTATAATTTTGGTCCTGTATTGGTTGACAAAGAAATTAGTATTTTCACAGCAAAATCATAATCACAGTAAACTGGTAAAGAATGAAGAAAAAATGCTGGTGCACAAATATTCCAAACACACTGTTGGCCTCGTTAACTTTGTCTCCAGGCCACCTGAATTTGACTCATGAAACTAGAACTACATTAAAACAGGATCTGAACGAGAATATCTCACAGTGGCTTATAAACAAATTTGCCAACTGAACTGACCGCATTTGACTGATATTGAATTTCACAGGCCTGATATTCTCCTGAGTTGCTCAGTTCTGCATTAAAAAAAACAAACAAACAAACATACATTTACAAAATGAAACCAGAGTGTAAGGCATAGTGAGTCTAAAGTACAGGGAATAGCTGCAATCCAAAACCGAAAGAAAAACATGTTATGGCTGATGCATACATACAGTGACAGTAACTTGGACACAGAATGACATAATGGACCGTTTCTTAAAGGGACAGACTGCAACTGAGCTATGAAGGCATACAGAATCACCTTAGAACCACGAGCTACATCAGGCCAAGGTTAAATGCAATGCTTCTATAGCACAGCTGTCCATCGCCATTACCATTAAGTTGTGTTTTATATTGTGGCACGAGGCATTCTACGACTCACGTAAAGGATGAGTAACTCTCACAAGTGACTTACAGGCACAAAAAGAACTGACACAGTGGAAGAAGACACACATGCATTAAATTCTTAAAATGGGTGTCTGGCTTTTTTTTTTCCCCTTCAACCCTCCTCAGTGATTAGTCCAACTTTACAGAAATATGTGTCGAAACTCAGAGGAAACCACAAATGTGTCTTCATTCAGGACAGGAAACCTGATAACTGGTTCCTACCCATCACTGAAATGAAACATTTCCCCCCACAGCTCTGCTGAAGTCACTTTTAACAGTGTTGCGACACAATGGACTCGTTTCCACATCATCATCCAGAAACGCAGACAATATCTTATACCCGTTTGATCTTTAACACGGAGGACAGGTGACGGAAATGTATCAATGCGATGTCACAAAATGGTACAAGGTTGTGTTGTTTTTGTTGGCATCTACTTCAACAAGGAAATATTCATTACAACCCACCTTTGTACCGTCTCATGTTGTGCATCTTAACAGTAACAGAGGTTTCCTACCTGCACTAATCCTTAATAATTCTGGAGCCTCTTGCTGCTTAAATCATTATATTCATTAGTAGTTCATGCTATTCCTCCAGAAGCAGGCAGGCCAGTGCTGGCTGCTCACAGGCTGGGTTTTTGTTGTTTTGTCAGCCTTTTAGATAATCTTTAGAGACAGTTACATTTTTTAATGTACCTTTAATAGTGCCTCTTTTTTTTAACCTCAAGGCACACCTTAGTCTGATTGTGCAGCACTGCAGTGATTCCACAAGTCTGCAGACATTCAGTCAAACCCATAAATTACAGGAAGAACCAACATTCCCAGTGTGACCAGGAAGCCAAACTGGGGAACACTGCAAAATGGAGGGGGGAGAGACTACACATACTTGATTTCACTCATCAGGCACTTTAAAAACACAGAAGCACCACCTGCAAGATGAGAAAAACCAAGTGATCATCAATGCAGACACCAGTGAGATGTGTGAAAACTTTCTTGCTTTGCAGGAGGTGCAGCTCAGCCCAAACACAGTACGACACCTGGAATAAATCAAGACTATGGCACTTGTGGGAGCGGTGAGGTCATTCAGAGGAGGAGCAGAGAGAGATGTCAGTTGACTGGAGGATCCCGAATCTGCACGCTTCCATCCTCCATGCCAAAGTAGGCCCTTTCAGCCATGCCCACGAAGAGCCCGGTCTCTACCACACCTGAGCAGCGCACACAGAGACACAGTGAGCATTCAGGAGACCAGCGGGTGGTCAAACCCACTTAGAAGGGCTCCTCACCTGGGATCAGCTTGATTGCAGTGTTGACTTCCTTCCAGTTCTGAGCATGCTCAAACTTCCAGTCCAGGATGAAGTTGCTATTGTCAGTGACCACAGGACCCTGGAAGCCACAAATACACAACTCAGTCACGCTGCAGGCCTTTCACAGGGTGAAGAAGCAAAGTGCGCGAACGCAAGCAAAACACGTTATCTCGCGTGCTGGCAATGCAATTATTCTACTTAGTTTACAAAATGCTTTAGTGCGGCCTGCCACATGTAATTATTAAACAATCTTGTGTGATTATAAAGGAAGTTTTAATTAAATAACAGCATGTGTTATCATCAAGGATCTGTGGGTAAACAAACTGTCCCACTCATTAGCGCTCAAAACCGTTTCCAGGCTCAACAGCAAAAAGGAGCAATAAAAACATTAAGAGCTGGAATAATAAACAGAGGCTCCCGTCTCTTGCTGGATGTTGTTCATTTGAAAGAACTGAGTAGGAGGAAAATCATTAAAGTCTGCAGAGTGTTAATGAGGCAGTTACAGAGCCCGTGTAGGCGGTTCTGCCCGCCGCTTTTCGGTGTAAACTTTGCTCAGTTTCACACAGTTGTCATAAGCCGCTAATGAAGCTCACGCACAATTCCACACAATTAGTTAATTGCACTGGATTGACACTACAGGCATTTCGGACAATGATCTGGTCCACAGCAGCATACAGCGAGCGCAGCCACTGAAAACAAAATTCAGGAGGAAAGCAAAGCAAAGCTTGGAGTAAAAATGGGGAAAACGCTGCTCCCGAGACAAACACAGGCGCTGTGTTCCAATCAGTCCACTCACTGCTTTGTTGACAGCCATCCGCAAGTTAGCCTCGCCTCCGAAACGCCTGGCTACCATCCTGGAGACAGGAACATACGCCATGGGGATGACTTCAATGGGAACTCCTTTCTTCCACTGCTGGCCCAGAGCTTTGGAGTCCTTCCTAGGAGGAGGGAAGGAAAAAGATCCAAAATCTGGACATCATATTTAAGCTTTTAAAATAACGCTAACAGTTACAGATCAGGCTAAAACACATTTTTATTCGATTCAAACAAAAACCCTCCTGCGCATCCAGTTCTTTGTGTTCAAGAAACCAGTTTGCAATGATTTGCGCTATGGAGCTCGTCCTGCTGGAAGCACACAGTAGTCATAAAGGCATGGGACACGGACAGCGCCGACACTCAGGTAGGCTGTGGCATTTCAACGATGCTCAGCTGGTACTAAGGGGCCCAAAATGTCTCCAGCTACACCACTACACCACCAGCAGCCTGAACCACCGATACAAGACAGGATGGAGTTGAGCTATCATGTTTGAGAAACGTTATGACCCCACCATCTGAATACGGACCAGGCAATGTGTGATATTTAGAAATTCAACGCTGGCGAGTGGATACATTTTCCCCTTTTGGGCACAACCTTATGGAAGACTTCTGTTTTAAGACTCATACAAATGGGACTTGCAAAGATGTGGCATTTACTGCAAACTGCACCATATTTAATACTGAGCATGTCTTATTGATGTGGCTGCGATACCTGCAGGAAGGAGCGTCAATTTACTTGGAATAAGAGGAAACACTGCCAGAGCAAATGTGGAACTGGCCCAGGCAGATGGCTCAAAGCTGAGCGCTGTGGTGATAACCTCGTTTCCACAGAGGATGGACTGATGGATTTACAGCGTTTACAAACATGGAACGGTTATCGTGCATGCAGATGGGTCAGGACCTGCCTATAAATGTTTTGTGTTTTGCACATCATAAAGGTCAGCTGTTGCACACAGGTTCATATGGTGGAATGGTTTGCAGCCATCTTCAGGCAGCCCTCATTTCTTTCTATTTTGCTAGGAAAATTGAAATGGGTGCAACAATTTCTTGAAAGATGCAAACCAGTTTGCAATGGAAAAAAAAAATTTGTACAAATTGGACTTGCTTGAAAGGTTTTTTTTTTGGTGTGCCCGCCTTTGTTCTTCATCACAGCCTGAACTCTCTGAGGCAGCCTTCTTGTCATTTCTTTAAGCAGTCTTCAGGAACAGTTCTCCAGACTTCGTGAAGGACATTCAAAGCTCTTCTTTGGATGTTTCTGCCATTTTGTTCTGCTCTCTGTCAGGATGATCCCACACTGCTTCAGTAATGTTGAGGTCCGGGCTCTGGGGAGGCCGATCCATGACCGATAATTTTCCATTATGCGTTTTTCTATCCAGGTATCCTTTTGCTGCATCGGCAGTGTGTTTGGGACCTCTCTGACCTGCTCTGTACATTAGAAACAAGCAACAACTCCAGTGCACACAACACTACACCTTTGAATGTTACCACACTTTCTCCAGTATCTGAACTTTAAGTTCACAATACAAACCTGTAGTCGGCAATGACGACAAAATGTTTAGCACAGCCGGCTACAATTTTCTCCTGCGTCAGGCAGCCACTGGGGCAAAAAAAGAAAAAGAAAAGATGAATCAGAGGGAAGTCAGGGCAGACAATGCTCACAATCACACGTTTGTATTGATGTGTACTCACCCTCCACCTTTTATCAGCGTGAGGTCCCCGTCCACTTCATCTGCTCCATCGATCGCCACGTCCAGCTGAGCGGTGGAAAGGCAACAACTTATTACACCGTGACAGCAAAAAGAAAAAAAAAACAAAAAAAACTTGAACCACTCCCTAAATGTAGAAATTGCCACAGTCAGCTCTTCTGACCATATTTCATTTATTTTTATTACAGTTGCAATTCAGGTTGACAGGGTTTGAGCTGCAGCATATTGTGGCCCTTTCTCATCTCCATGGCTTTCAGATTAATTTGCAATGAGCCCGTCATACCTCAGGGTGCCTGTCCAGATCTGACAGAGTGAGGCCATGCTGCAGAATCAGCTGACGAGCCTGTGGGACGAAAGGGGGGGGAGCAGAGGAAAACCCACGGACACATGTTTTAGGGGAAGTTGTGTTTTAAAGCCACATTGCTACACACAGCTGTGAAATACTTGTCTCTGGCATGTAAACTAACCTGAAAGGAGGTGGGAACACACACAATATTGAGTTTCTCCTGACGCACTCTCTCCGCTGAAACGCAGAGGAAAAACAGAAGGATCATCAGCGCTTTTACTTTCTTAATTCTAACAAAGACCCAAACGGTGCTGCTTGTGCTCTAGCAATTTGCTTGTGTTGTTAAAACCAAAAAATAAAAAAAATAAGCGCTCAATTTCTTAACTGAAGCGTAGCTTAAACTTGTGCTTTCTGTAATTGACAAGATAATGCACTTACAACATAAAGGTTACAGTGTTTCACTCACCTAATCTGTCCACAGCGTAGACAATGGTCGACCCACTGCCCACTCCAACCACCTGGTTGTTCTGCAAAAGACAGAATAAGTGAAACACGCTGAGGGGCGGTTCAGTAATGCTAAAGATCTTGGCAGCTCTAAAAGCGTGAGGAGGAGAAAAACAAAAACACCAAAAGATGCATAAGAATTTAATTTCCTGCAGGCAGGGTCGTGATAATGATTGTATCATCAATCTACTTTGTCCTGTATAGGCAGACAGAATAAAAAGAGAGTTTCAGCAGGCAGCAAACTATGGAAAGCATGGACGCACGCATGTGCTTCGGACCTGCTGGAATTTAGTCAGGGCTGGTTTGAGCCCGGCTTTCCAAGTTGGAAGTCCTTTATTTAACCCAACGCTCAGCTCTATTTTACTTATCAAGCAGATTTGTTTGCTCTGTACTGCTCTGCAGGTCTGGCCTGTGAGTGGGCAAAGTTTCGCTTCATGAGAGATTTTCTAGAGCCTGAACACAGAGCTGGAGCAGGAGCGTAGGTCCATGTCAGGATTGCAAAGCTAAAGAGTTTATTATCCCCTATGGTCTCAACAAAAATGGATACCATCGAGACTTTTAACGTGACATTTCGTGAGCCGTCATGATGTGGTTAAGCTCATTTGGAAATGTAAGCATGGAGCAGTCATGAAGTGTGTTACAGCAGCATCGCCAGCGGCTTATTTGGGACTACAAATTAAAATCAGGCGCATTAGCTTATCCGTTTCTGTTTGTTCATCACTTCAAACTACACTGAGCGTTTTGCTAGCGGCTAACTGTTTGCTGTAACATGCAGTTAGTATATTTACTGCTGAATGCTGACCGAAGTTGGCCAGCTATCACAGCCAATTCCCTCTCAAACCGAGCAAGTTGGATAACGGTAACAAATCAGTGAGCTGGGCTTCTAGCTGTGCATTAAGCTAACTTTGCTAGCACAGCGAAGAGCATATGATAAACTGCTGTTTTAAAACTTGCCTACAGTAAGCTACAAGCTAGCAGAGTAAACATGTGTTTATAAGGTACAATCCACTGTACCTGGACATGGTTATCCACGGCGGCGTAAGCAGCTAGCTTCTTCGCCTCCTCTGCCATGTTAGCTGCACACTGACTGAACACACACGTGTGCTTATAGTTAGGGAGAACTGCCAGCCTCCGGGATGCTAGAAAGACAAATCCAGCTGCGAGCTTACTGAAGGAGCCCCACCTCTGAAGTGTCATGACCCGGCCCACAAAGACACAGAGCCGTGGACAGGTTTCCCCCTCCCCACCAGTCAGTCTGGAGCGGCAGAGTGCGTGAAAGTCTCTCTGATTACCGCGTCTCTGCCTGTTTGCGTTTAACCCCCCCACGCCCCCGACAGCTGATCACCTGTTCTGCCAGGTTTCATATGACTTGGAGAGCTGTGGCGATCTGCGCAGCCGCAGTGCAACAGCGACGTCACAGAAGATGGAGAAGGTGCATTCAATGCGCACCTTCGCCGTTTGTTACATGGTGCAAAAATGGGTATTATTTCCTGCCTCTACCTCAGTATAAGAATGATACTTCTTTAAATAAGCATTTGTATATCAGTCAGTAATTAATCACTGTACTGACACACAAAGCATACGGTTTCAGTGAAGGTGACGATATAACATCTGTCCTGAAGGTGGCGATACAGATACATCTGAGTCAATAACGTTTGAAGGGTTTATCCCCATGGGAGGATGAATTGCAACGTTTATAACATGCTTAAAAATGGATGGAAGACTGTTACTTTGGCCTGAGGGTGAGGCAAGAGGAAAGCATCAAAAATAGCTTTTAAAAGGATGAATTCCCTGTTAAATAACAATCAACATACTGATTTTTGTAAACTAATTTTATATATATATATATATATATATATATATATATAATATATATACATACATATACATATACATACATACACACACACACCACTGTCTATAGTGTGTGGGGATTTTGATATACTTTTTATTACAATGTAAAAAAAAAGTTATATGTTCAAAGATGGTGAAAACAAGATGAGAAACTGAAATAAATGCACATTTGGAGTACTACTCAGTGCAAGTTATTTCCAGAGTTCATAGCCTTCTTACCTCCACAACAGATTAGTGTACTGAAAATTCACATCATTCTTTATGTAACCGTGTGGCACATAACTTCTTGACCTTTTGTTGACCTTTTGTCATATCCTCTAAATGAAGAGGGTTGATAAGGGGAACATTTTGTCCTGATGTGGCCCTGGATAAATGGTCACAGTGGTCAATATCATTACAAGGAATCCTTGTCTAAAGGGTGCCAATATCAATATCACAGTGAACACAAGCACACACACATATTTACATCACTACTACTTTTATTTGGCAAACAGCTTGAGATAATCTCTTTTTCAGTGTACAGTATATTATTTTTATTTTATTTTATATATATATATATATATATATATATATATATATATATATATATATATATATATATATATTATTAAACCAACACATTCTGTTTTGATAACCATTTTTTCTCGTTTGTACATCTTACAGCTTACAAATATAGCTGATCTTTTTGACAAAATTACAGATTCTGTTTGACACCTAAATTAGTATGCTATATAAAAATCCACACATCATACATTCATGATTAGAAAAAGTAGGCTATATGAAATCAGAAAAGGGGGGGTGGTGGAGGGAGGGAACTAAACAAAACACCACAGTACGCAATTTCAAACAAATCCAATTAGGAGGAAAGGGGAGTTGAGGTTTCACAAACGGAGTAGTATGTCTTTCATCCCAAATCCAATATCAAAGTCCTCTGAGAGAAGTTTGCTGCTATTCCAAAATCATCAGTACAGTGAGGATATCAAGGAACAACAACAGTACTGTCACATAAGAAGAATCATTAAATCTCAGTCCAAAGTTAGAAACTAATACCTTGCGTTGGATTATAATGGATAGTTGATAAAAACTAAACTTTGCATTGCAAACTGTACATATTCCTTCATACCTCACAATCTCTTCCTCCTTTAACCAGTGCTGTCTTAAGGCTTAGTCCAAGGATTATGCAAATGCTCCCAAGCTTTTATGCCTTGCTATCTCAGCATGAGACATCCATCTACTTAAATTAGACATCTTTCTCACATCTGTAAGACAAAGTTGAACAGAGCTGCATGAGGGAGCTGCCATTTGGATTTTGGGAAAGCAACAAAACTATAAAAAAAAAAATCTGCCACTCGGGATGCCTTTTTGACAGTCAATTTTTTTTTTTTTGTCTTTATGTGTATAATAATCAAATCAGCGCAGAGCAGCGTTTGTATGAGGAGGACGGACTGAAAAGGCGCTGTTGTAAAAATACAGCTGGTCTGGCATTGCTTCAGTGACGGGTCCACCTTCACTGGTTAACCCGGATATCACCAGTGAAGTTCTGCTTTATACACAGTATTGCTAAATATTGAGCATTGCATTCGTTTTAATGAGAAGTTACTGCTTGACTTGCTACTTTTTTTTCTCAAGTAGGATACATGTCTATTGGCATCACATTGTATCAAAAACCCAGATGACATGCTTTAAGCAAACCAGTGCTTAGAATTTTTTTTTTTTCTTTTTGAACTGTAGATAAGATAAATCTCTCCAGACGCCTGGATTATTACATGACAACATCTGCAAGCACTGATCTAATCATAACATCTAAATAGAAAACAAGACCGGGTTATTCTAAAACTCATTTTTGAACATTGGATCACAGAAAAAAAAAAGAAAAAAAGAATGCATTTTATTCAGTCCAAAGCGCTCAAATGCTCCCCACCCACCCACCCACTTTAATCTGGCTTTTCTCTTCACCAGCAATGCACCAGAACTGTGGTCTGTGACACGGAGCTGGGAGGGACTTTGATATGTAAACTGCAGTAAAGCCATATGTGAGACAAACACTCAAATTACAAGATTTGGTATCTGTAGGATGTAAAAGAGCAAACAGAATTAAGGTGAGGGTAAACACACAACATGATCATTTTGCACTTGAAAGATGTCATCGTGATAAATAAATAGTCCTAAATTTGAACGATATTAAGTTTTATATACTGCCATAATATATTCTAATATATTCATAATTTCATAAAGACTTTACTATATGATTTGGTTTGTGCTGTCTTTCTAAATAATCACACATAATATATACCCGTGGAATGTTTTTTTTTTTTTATTCATCTGAGCACTTAAATTCCACCTAAAAATGAGGTTTCTAAGACCTGGCAGAAAGCTAGATGATAGACAGATGTGTCCATGACACACACACACACACACACACACACACACACACACACACACACCTCCCTTAATGAATACTGACATTTTTTGGAATGACTTAGAATCAAAATATGTATGGACACAAGTGTCCTACATAGAGAAAAGGGAGGCTCACAGCTAAAAGGTGCAGGAATGTGAAGGTTTTAACACTGCACGATGCTCGACGCGTAAAGATTTTCCTTACAGTGGCCTAAATGCAGTGCTGCTGCCATGTAAGCAACCCGCAGAAATACTCTGAAGTACTTAACATAGTGTACATACGCAAAACCTCCCTGTATGACAGTGTAAAAACACAATGTGAGTGCAAAGTGTCAAAAATAGATAATGTTCATACTTACATTGTGCCATTACACCATTCTAATTAATATTCAATGTCCACTGGCAGCAGTTTTATTCCTTGCGCAGCATTAATGAGTACTTTAAGCACTTGCCCACAGGTTAAAACACAGATGTACACACTGCAGCAGGATATTGTAAAGTGTTATCATAGAAAAGTAAAGGTGTGAAAGGAGAACATGGAGGTATATGGCACTGAACAATCTGACAGGGTCAAACAGAGGTGAAACAGGGAGTTCTGGATGATCCCATATTTTTAACCCCCCCACCCCCCTTTTTCCAGCAGAACTTTCCCTCAGAGAGATGCCATCAGTTTAATGTTTGGAAAATATTTCCCACGACTCTCATCCCTCTTCACATGACTTGCCACTTTTCCAGTGTTTCACCTAAAAGAAAGTTCTTATCGGATACAAAAATCAAAACAGTCGATATATTTCCTTTTTGCTTTCCATACAGTTTTGCATTGAAAAATATGTTTTTGTTAATCTTTTTTTTTTCTTTTAAATTCCAGATGTCCTTATGTGGATCCAGAGCTTATTCCATCTGTAGCTACATGTGTTGGGCATCCATTATGTCCAAGTATTTGGCCTCAATGATATGAGGAAGCACATTGTTCCTAAAAACAGAGCAGAGAGGTCGTTCGTGTTAGTTGTTGCTTGTTAGACCAGAAAGAAAACATAAGAAAAGAAGACCGAGCCTTTATCTTAGCAGATAAGATGGATCACTTTCTTATCAGTACCAGTCAGCAAGAGAGCATTTCTATAGCGGTTAATGTACAACTGTGCATCTGGTACTCTAAAACTGATACCTTTCATAACGTTATGCTTTTGTTGTATTTTATGGATCTAGGGACAATGTTTCAATAATTTTCTCTATGCTTACCTTTCATGGGGATAAATGTTGCAGCACCTGGCAGTCAGCCAGAGTTTTTAACTAATGAATGTAACCTGACTTCTATTACAATGCAGCTGGAAGGATGCAGTTGAGAGGGAAGTGAAAAAAGCAAGCGAAAAGAAGAGTGAATACTGAATTTGCACTCACCCGGTAACCTGAAGCACAACTGTACTGGATATTGATGCTGTATAGTGTCTCCAGCATACATGTATAGGCAGCAGTTTGCTAACTTGCTAATAATATGACAATGTTGTGTTTACAGCTTGATGCACTGCCCTAGAGCACTCGTTCCCCACACAAACAGCCACTAATACAGGTTTAACTCATGAAAGATGCATGCATCAACTCCAAGCCATCGGCACATTTCTCCAATGTGATCATTTCATAAATACCTGAAACATACTTTGTAATTCAGGTATTTCAGGTGGGCTTTTATGCTGTGCTTTACTTCTGTAATAATGAATGAATGTAATCAATTAATAACAATATCATTACGGTTAAAAAAAACGCCATACAATGTGTTTAAAGCTGATATAGAATTGATCAATATTTGGATAACATGAAATGTTTTAATATAGTTTAAAAACAGAATCCATTTTATTCCCCATAATGAGCAATATGAGGATTTTTGAAAGAAAAAAAAGCGAGCAGAAACCAGACTTTACTATAATTTAAATCTTTTTTTCATCCAGAGGGCAGATTTAGGTCAGGCACAGCTCTCGTTATTACCTGCGTTCTGCTGAATGTCACCCTGGTTTAAAGCACTCGAGAAAACAATTTCACGGGACAAAGTGGCCATAGTCGTACCTGATTGGGATTAGGAGGATCATGACCAGAGGGAAGATCATTTTCATGTACGGTATCGGGTACATGCCAAACGTACACAGCACCAGCAGCTGCATCATCTGCAGGAAGGTGAAGTAGTGGATCTTCCTCTGGGGCACTTTGCGGATGTAGTGGGTAGGTGGGTAAGACGTCTGCAGGAGGTGAGAGGATCAAGGCAGATTAAAAAACAATCTCCCCTGTGGCTCTTCTTCCTCACTGTCCTCAGGTCTCCTGCAATCTTAACGCAATGACTAAGGGAAGTGGGCAGCGCGCACACATCTAAGAAGTGCACTCTGGATTTTAAATCACAACATATAGCATTCAGTGAATGCTTTCATACAATGTACAATAACGTTTATAATATCACGGGTCTCCTGTGTGACTGTATGCCACTGATACGTGATGCAAGTTTAAAACAATAAGATTTATTTGTTTTGGGAGAACACAAGTAGAACTGCAAATCAGAAATGACTGGATCCATCTGCCAAAAATATTTATCTTCTAAATCTTGGTTAGTACCTGCAATCTTCCTCAAAACATGATTTTCTGAAATATATAAAACACTCAGCCCTCCGCAGCTGAGGACTGGAAATGCATCTCATGTCACGTGAAGCAGAAAACAGGCACAAACGTGACATTTTATTTTATTTTGTCTGATAAGCTCATTATTAACTCAGAAATTCACACTTTTGCACTGTTTGCAGGCAGTGAAGCTGAATAATTTTGAGTCATTTCCTCATAGCGTCATTAGGAGGCGCCAGTGTGTGACATTACCAAGCATGGGGAAAAATGGGAAGCCTCGCTTTACATCTTTACTGAGAGAGAAGGAAGGTTAAAATCGGACACACAGGATAAACACACAAGAAAAACAATCAGCACTCTCTTTTAGCATTTTTATGTGTCTGATACACAATACAAAAAATAATAATAATGTTAATTTATCTGCTCTATCATCTGTTTTAATTCACTGAGATTAAAACAAGCACAAAAATTATATTTGCAAATACATTTCATTCTTGTCTGGTCCTCCAGCACTGGGCACACAGTCAACTGTTTGATCTGCGGAGCCCTGCAATCGACATATGGACACGCGCGCACACACACACACTTATTGACTTGCTCCTTCCAACACACACTTTCTCACCTGCTCCTTTAGAAGGAGAGCCATTCGGTCGCACATCTGGTTTCCATCGATGGAGGTGAGGGCGATGTAAAGGAAGAGGCCATATAGGACAGGTTTTGGGATCCACTGCAGCGGCAGAGGCAACAGCAACACCGATATGCCAATGAAGATGTTGGCAGCCAGAGATGTCAGACGGGTCTCTTTAACCTGGACGATACTGAGGAGACGCACACGGCATACAAATGCACACAATAACATACAAATGAATGACTACTGGAAAGCCCACAATTGTTTCATACAATGCAACAGACAATGTATTTTCTGGGATTTTGTTATCAGCATTCTAGCACACGTTTTATTTGAAAAATCTGGAATTTCCTAGACCCACTTCCCAGAGTTTACGGGACCTGAGCAGTGGTGGAAAACACGCTAGAATATCTTTTTTTTTCACATGAACATTTAAATATATAATAAGCAGATCTTATGACAGATTTCTGCTATTACTGATCATCTTCTCAATTTTTATAAAAAAAGAAAGAAATTAACCAGTCCTTAGCAGACACTTGAAAACATGGAATGATCAGCCTTTATGTACAACCTGTCATCTCTTGATCCAAGCTGCATCATGAATACACACACACACACACACACACACACAATATAATTAAAGTAATAAAATACAAAATAAGCGTTTTATCTCCATATGGTTGATTTAAACATCTGCAGGGTATTTTGGACAAAGCAGGGAAACCCCCTGGGCTAATTGCATCAACAAAAGCTAATTGAAGTCGGGCGCTTGCAGTCCTGCAGTCCAATTATTGAAACATGATTGGAGGTGTCTGTTAGAACTACTCAACTTAAAATACATATAAGGATTCTGAATTTGCCATTTAAAAAAATGCACCTGCTTTACAAATAGATGTCTGACAAAGATCATTTTTTGATTTATATAAAGCTGGACAAGCTTATGACAGAACATATTTAAATATTAATCAGTCCACAATTAGACACGCCAATCTGTCCAGCCGAGATGATCCCTGTTCATAATTCTGACATTCATATGTCACAGCACATGGCTGCACTGTCCACTGCAGGACACCGCAGAGGAGGCTGTGTCTCCAAAGGAGAAAAACAAAACAAAACGTACACACCGAAGGGTTGTCAGTGAGCAACACGACTGGGAAAATGTTTTGTGGCCTGATGAAGCCTGAACTGTTTTGGGGAAGAAGCTGCAGCATTATATATGGTAATAAAAAGGGCACTACAAAAAGTACAGCCAAGTGCAGTTTAAGATGTTTTCTGAAGCTGGGAGCAGACAGCTCACCATCATTTTAAGGAATGAATACATTTCTAAGTGTGCCAGGGTTGTTGTCCGTATGAAGCTCTATAGTAGTTGGATAATTCTGATAAAGTTTTTAACCCTGAAATAAGTCTGCAAGAAAATTAACTCTAACAGAGAAAATCCTCCTTTAGACTCCTCTAGACAATAATGTAGAAAACCAGGTCATTCCATCATCATATAGATTTGTTCCCACTGTAGGGAAAATGAGGGATTGCTGTGACCTTGGTATGACCCCATTTGAATTCAATCTGTGGAGCTGAAAACACATTTTTCTGTGTAATTTTTATTTATTTCACTTTGTGTTCTTTGTTCAATGCCAATAATTTGCTCTTATATAAATAGACTAACTTACTTTAAGTAGTTCAACTTCAAAAACACTGGAAATGACAGCATTAAATGACAGTTTTTCATAAACAGTCAGTGATATTATATTCCAAGTTTCTCAGGAAATTTGGAATATTAATTTCCAGACATGTAGACACTTTCAAAATTCCTGAATCACACTTTTCTCCAGCTTATATCTCTAATTAAATCTTCTGAACTTATACAAGGCTGTCCCCTACTCTCCATTAATCACACTCAACTACTTTCTTCATCCCGAATATATGCAAACTATAATTTTGCACATATCTGTGTGGCCAGACTGATGAACATAATCCCTTCATCTATTAAAAACTCCCTCACCTCTTCCACCCGGAGGGAAAATCTGTAGTTACATAGTAATCATGCAATCAGGGAAGGACAGGATACAGTAGCTCAGATACAACTCAAAATTACAGTCACCGCACACTCTGAAGACGACCTTTAATTAAGAATCTGATTAGCACTGGAAGTGAGAGGGGTGGTAACTCACGTCTCATAGAGGTGCCCCCCTCAACGCGCTGCTCCACAAAAGCCAGCTGGCGCACATGGAGGGTGGAGTGGGGGAGGCAGCATGCATCCAGGCAACCCCAGCACTGACATTAGGATGTTAATGAGCCCAGAGAGCATCAGGTCCCAGTGATATGCAGTACCCTTCAACAATCTGAGGAGCAATGCAAACGTTAAAGTCGACAACATGACGCAGCACAAAAACGGGCTAAAGCGGCTCACCTAAAACCACATAAAGAAAACAAATGAGAAAAGTACATTATGCATGTAAATACAATATATATACACCTAAGTTCAAAGGCACATACAAGAAAACTGCCACACAAAACTGTTTAGAAGTGAGCACACGTGACAGTACTCTGCCTGCACTCTCCAACTACGAGTGCACTAAGCTAAAAGCACAAAGGGCATCTTTCTCCTAAGGTTAGCGATGCCCTTCGACAAACCTCACTCACGTTTCACCAACCTTTTTTCATTGAACATAAAAGAAAAAAAAACATCCTGTACATTTTTAAAGACTCTTTCATGTTTTACAAAAGAAAGCACAAACCAATATGCCACTGATGATGACATCATCAACCGAGCATAACATTACTGTAACTTTACACAGAAAAACAAGGCTGCGACCTTTATGATGCCACCAAACATTTTTTCTTCTGTTCCTGTTAGTGAGGGATCAGCTGCAATGCATCATCTCTAGGGTGGTATGAGGGGGAATGTGTGTGTGTGTGTGTATGCATCTTCTGGGTAAGGATTTAGCCTAAAACTGTAGAAGATGCTGCCTGAAGGTAGACAGCAGTGGTTCTGTAAAGAAATATGAACACACTGATCACTAGCTGTGCTTCCTGCACTGTGCCCTTGCACATGACATTGGCATCACTGCATGCTGTAAATTAGACTGCATAAAGACTTTAGGTCATCAAGCATAAATCTAACAAAATGAAAAAGGATTTTATTGCTGAAGATGCCTTTGTTTTTATTTTCACTCAAACGTATATATAATTTTGCAAGAGCATGCTGAAGGCCTGTAAAGTCTATATTAATTTGTAGTCATTTTTCTTTAAACAAATAAGACTGCTGTAATCAAATATCTGTGTGGGTGGGGGAAAAAGTTCAAATGCTTCCAAAAACATCTTACTTCTCTAGACAGAAAAAAGATGTAAAGCTAAAAAAATAAAGGAATGGACTGGATGAAACAACGTGAAGAACAAAGCTGCAGCAGAAATAGCTACAGCTGTTTTTGCCCTTTTATTAATGACATATGAAGAAAAACACGAGGTATAAACAAAGTGAACTCTGTTTACCACTTTTTTTTTAAATCTCACAATGAGTCCCATTTTCAAATATCCCTTATTTTTACGGGACTTTCAGCACTAGTGGATATTTGCCTTCTGGGGAATTCTTCCATATTTGAAGCGGACATTTAGATCCATTTAATCTCTGTCTAACAAATCTAGAAGCTAACGGCAGAAATTCCATCATTACAGATTTTCACTGTGGGGCTGCTAGATGGTTGATGGCTCTAAATTGGCCCATGCAATGCAAATTTAGAAGAACAGGAGGAAACTTCACATTGTGTTTTGGCTCTAAGGCGTCTGCAGAGCTCTCTGACGGTGACAATTTGACTCAGATGTCAAGTTTCTGGCTCAGTTCATCTGACAGACTAGAAAATATCCAAGTGAAGAAAATTCCAAAGTGGGTGAGTGGATCCCTAAAAGTCTGCGGCAGCTTTCTGAGGGGTCACGTGAAGCGTGTTAGCCAAGTAGTAGAATCAACTCAGCTTTCCTCCTTGGTGTCATCATGCTATTTCCAGTAAAGATAGTTTTGCAATTGAGAAAAAAAGTCAAATGTAACTTGCATGTCTGTATATCAGCTACATGTAAGAATCTACCTGTTTTCTGGTGCATTGGTCAGCGAAACGACAATGTTCTGGTCGATGAAGATGAGGAGGGCCAGGAGGAAGCCGAGGCCCATGGCGCTGACAACGTTCATGGGAGATAGCCGCTCAAACGGAGCCACATTGAAGACGGGCCGGTTATGAACTTTAAATACTGGAACTGGAACCAAAGGAAGAATACAGAAACAACCATTATTTAATGTTGGTTTTTTTAAATAGTGCTTCCACATTCAACCATAACTCATACCTGACTTTAGCCTATGACATGAGAAACATCTGCTTCTGACAAGACTCTTGTGTGTGAATGTACTGGAGTTTATGAAGCATATTTCTTAAAGAATGTGTCAAATTCATTAGCATTACTCCTGTCTCATCAGATTCCATCATCACAAACACAACTGTCTCTTAAACTCATGTAAAGACTCATATTTTCACACCAATAATCATGAGGCTGGATTTTTAATTTTTTTCCCTCCAAATGCTGCATATCATATTTGGCACACTCTCCTGTCAAATGTGGTTGAATTAAGTGCAGCTGGTTAAATTTAGGAAGGAATGACAATACAATAATGACTATTATCTTATGACTTATTGTCTCTGGAGGTAAAGCACTTATATTTAAATTCATCTGAGGGTTTGGCACTGATCTCTTTGTTTCTATGTCGACCTCTAGAGAACAGCTGCTGCCTTGGCAACAATGAATGGGGACACAAAATTATGCTAAACAATAGAGGATAAAAACTGAAAATCTCCAATGTGTTTTGGCCTGTGCCTTGAATGAGGAACATAAAAAGACAATAAAGGCATTAAATAAGAGCAGCCTCAGCAGTTAGAAATAATGTTTTGGAAGCAAACAGGTTATAAGTCTGTGCCCCTCAGCAGATTAGGATGTGTCCAGATCCTTTAAATATCATTGGACCTCACACAATACTAAACTACGCCACAAAAAAGATATCTAGCAATCATTTTGTTTACAGGTGGGTTGCTTCATTTGACAATTTTGTTGCATAATTTTGTAAAGATGTAATTTTTTCCCCCTGACAAACAAGGCACTTAAAAAAAGTGTTCAAATATACAAAGGTATCTTCTCTCTAAAAACAACATGGCAGCATGGCTTAGGTTTGCAAAGTTGTAGCCGGACAAACCACAAGACTTCTGGAACAAAGTCCTTTAGATAGATGAGGCCAAAGTGATGTTATGTTTATTATTTATATTATTATGTTTGGCCATAATGCACAGCACCATGTATGGCAAAAGCAAAACACAGCATATCAGCACAAACACCTCAAACCAACCGTCAAGCATGGCGGTGGAGGGGTGATGACTTGGTTTTGTTCTACAGCCACAGGACCTGGGCACCTTGCAGGCATTGAGTCGACCATCAACTCCTCTGTATACTAAAGTATTCTAGAGTCATATGTGAGGCCGTCTGACAGCTAAATCTGTGTCCAAACTGTATCGTGCAACAGAACAGGGATCCCAAGCTCCCAAACAAATTTAAAACAGAATGGCAGAAAAAAAAGAATCAAGGCGTTGCAATGGCCCAGTCAGAGTCCGGACCACAACCCAACTGAAGTGCTTTTGCGTGACCTTAAGAGGGCTGTGCATATATGAATGTCCACAAACCTCAATGAATTGAAGCAATGCTGTAAAGAAAAGTGGGCCAAAATTCCTTCACAACAATGTGAGAGAAAGCCATACAGAAGCCATACAGAAAATGATACTTTAAGTTATTGCTCTTAAAAGTGGTCCTAGAAGCCAGAGAATCACAGGGTGTACTTAGTTTTTCACACTTTCTTTTTTTTTGGATTGAGTCCTGTGAACACTTTCTTTATAGTACACTGAAATGGCAGGAATTCATGTGGGCATCCAAGGCTCCTGAAATGCAGTTAGCTTCTTTATAAGCAGTTTTGGGAACATGAATCTCTCTTTAATGACTAAAAAAGAAACCACATGTACAAGGTTTAATTAACAGAAAAACACAGAAAAAAGAGAACCCAACTAAAAGTCTTTATAAACAAACAAAACATCCAATTACTGCAACTATCAGTAACTTGAAACTGAAAATTAACTTTTGTCAGAAACCAATAAAGATAGATCTAGGAGTGGTTTGAGGTTTGGGGTCTCTTTTGAATGAGGTAGACATTATATATTGTATTCAGACCCCTTTAAATGTTTCACTCTTTGTTTCATTTGCTAAAATCCAAAAAGTTAATTTTATTTCTTATTAATGTACACTCAGCACCCCATCTTGACAGAAAAAAAAAATCAGAAATGTAGAAATTTTTGCAAATTTGTTAAAAAAGAAAAAGTGAAATATCACATGGTCATAAGTATTCAGACCCTTTGCTCGGTATTGAGTGGAAGCACCCTTTTGAGCTAGTACAGCCGTGAGTCTTCTTGGGAATGATGCAACAAGTTTGGGGATCCTCTGCCAGTCTTCCTTGCAGATCCTCTCCAGCTCCGTCAGGTTGGATGGTGAACGTTGGTGGACAGCCATTTTCAGGTCTCCCCAGAGATGCTCAGTTGGGTTTAGGTCAGTTCTCTGGCTGGGCCAGTCAAGAATGGTCACAGAGTTGTTCTGAAGCCACACCTTTGTTATTTTAGCTGTGTGCTGAGGGTCATCGTCTTGTTGGAAGGTGAACCTTCGGCCCAGTCTGAGGTCCTGAGCACTCAGGAAGAGGTTTTCTTCCAGGATCTCTCTGTACTTGGCCGCTTTCATCTTTCCTTCAATTGCAACCAGTCATCCTGTCCCTGCAGCTGAAAAACACCCCCATAGCATGATGCTGCCACCACCATGTTTCACTGTTGGGATTGTATTGGGCAGGTGATGAGCAGTGCCTGGTTTTCTCCACACATACCGCTTAGAATTAACGCCAAAAAGTTCAGTCTTCTTCTCATCAGACCAGAGAATCTTATTTCTCATAGTCTGGGAGTCCTTCATGTGTTTTTTGGCAAACTCTATGCGGGCTTTCATATGTTTTGCACTGAGGAGAGGCTTCCGTCGGGCCGCTCTGCCATAAAGCCCCGACTGGTGGAGGGCTGCAGTGATAGTTGACTTTGTGGAACTTTCTCCCATCTCCCTACTGCATCTCTGGAGCTCAGCCACAGTGATCTTTGGGTTCTTCTTTACCTCTCTCACCAAGGCTCTTCTCCAACGATTGCTCAGTTTGGCTGGATGGCCAGGTCTAGGCAGAGTTCTGGTGGTCCCAAACTTCTTCCATTTAAGGATTATGGAGGCCACTGTGCTCTTAGGAACCTTGAGTGCTGCAGAAATTCTTTTATAACCTTGGCCAGATCTGTGCCTTGCCACAATTCTGTCTCTGAGCTCCTTGGGCAGTTCCTTCGACCTCATGATTCTCATTTGCTCTGACATGCACTGTGAGCTGTGAGCTCTTATATAGACAGGTGTGAGCCTTTCCTAATCAAGTCCAGTCAGTTTAATTAAACACAACTGGACTCCAATGAAGGAGTAGAACCATCTCAAGGAGGATCAGAAGAAATGGACAGCATGGGAGTTAAATATGAGTGTCACAGCAAAGGGTCTGAATACTTATGACCATGTGATATTTCACTTTTTCTTTTTTAATAAATTTGCAAAAAAATTTCTACATTTCTGGTTTCTCTGTCAAGATGGGGTGCTGAGTGTACATTAATGACAAATAAAATGAACTTTTTGGATTTTGGCAAATGGCTGCAATGAAACAAAGAGTGAAAAATTTAAAGGGGTCTAAATACTTTCCGTACCAACTGTAACTGTTGCTGCGGAGCTATACTGCAAATCTTTCATTAACCTCGTTGATGGCTAAGTCCCCGACTACACCCCACAGCATCCTTGACCAAGACAATGAACCTCTAGTGCCTTTTGGGTGCGTTTCCCTCTACCTGTAACAATGACTTCTGAATTTATTGATACAGGCCACTGACACACCACTTTCTCCAACTTATCTCTCTAAAAATATCTAGAACTAGGGTGAGAAAAATAAATATCTACACATGGTCACATGTTTAAAACAGTTTTAAACTGATAAACACACTATGATTAGACTGTATAGTATTATTCATAATGAAAATATCAATTCCACTCTACAACAGCCAACTGAAGCAAGAAATGATACTAACGCTCGATGTCACTGAAGATGTAGGAGCCGATGAAGGAGAACATGAGCACTGAGATTGGCAGGGCACAGTCCGAGAGCACCTCCCTCACTTTGGCATGCAGGAACGGACTTGGGGAAGAGAGAGAGAGAGAGAAAGGAGAAAGGAGTGAGACAGAATAATAGAGGAATACAATTACTGTGGACAAGACAAGGACAATGGCTGCAATCCTGACACTGCTTAAGTACCTTGGTCTGCCTTTTGCTTACACAATTGAATCCAGCTTTGAGGTTGATTTGATTACTGGGAGCAATCAGAAGTAGAATATTAATGCTTATTAAATCACAGGCTGGAACAGAAGCTTCGACTGAAATGTGAGCTTTGTAAGAGCTGTCTGGAAAGTTCCTGTAAGCTCCGTCACTCCTGCAATCTTTAGAGTCAAGGCCCTACTCAGCGGTATTCACGCTAGCAGGCCCATCCAAACACATTTTAAACTTCTCCAGTGATTTATCTTAAAGAACGCTGCAGTGCTGCACATACCTCCTTTTGAACTGGTAGAGAGTATAGCCCATCCATAATGTCCCGAGCATCAGTAGGAGGCAGAGGACAGGTCTCTCTCGAGTGCACTGGATGAAGGATTCTGGGAGTGCCAACCCTGCAACCACCTCACTCCTGTTTCCCACCAGCAGGTCTCCACCTTGAGGAAAGTCCCCTAAGCTTCTGTTGGCCAGTGTTGGAGCGTGGTAGTATCTGTGAAAGACTGAAATCACATTCACATTGTTCAGCAATAAAATGCATCGTTATTGTCAACAAATTCCATTTAAAAGGGCAACAATGAACACACCATAACAAGTCAGTCATCAAACTGTGTTATTGTAAGTTACATGAAATGAAATCTGAAACTTGGATATTTGTAACACCCCCCTTTAAAAAAAATTGATTAGATCCCATCAACAGGAAAATCTCAAAATCTTTCAAGAAGCTCTGCATATGACCTTGCCAAACCAACAATAAATCAAACAACAATCAAACTCAGGTTTTATTGTTCATGCTGCAGTCGACACAGAAAAGGCAAAGACACACAGAGTTTTAACAAAGCTTAAATCTTGCATGAAGAGACACGCGGGAATGAGTGTCAGTACTGCTAAGGGGATGGAACTTTGAGATAAATCTCATCTGAGTTATGGCTCTACGCTCAACGCCTATCACCTGGGCTGGAAACTACTCACTCAAGGTGCACGGTGCTATTTTTCTGCAGTGTTTGGGTCTTAGATGCCACTGTTCTCATTCCAACCAGTAAATACCTTAGTGATAATCTAAAAAAATTAATCTTAGCAGAATGAGCTGGAGTCTGGATTGGTGGTGAAATGATGAGAAACAGCACACACTGTAAGATTTAATCTCTGGCCTCTCTACACCAGCTATACCAGACTGCTCAGTTTGCTGAAATCAGTCCTTACACCCATGTAAAAATTAAAGAACAAGTAGCTCATCAACTGTGCTGGGTGCTTGAAGGCTGGGATGTTAAACTCAGTGGAGATGGTGCTTTTCCTTCTATTTTCACTAAGAAGGAATGCACAACTTTGCATGCACGAATTCCATAATGACTACAACATGATACGTTCTACAATCGCTTTTGAAGAGGAGTGTGTGACATGCACAGAGCTCACTCGGCAGGCCTTTTCATCAAACAAGAAGAAAGTTACGCAGCAGGCAAGGTTGTACAGGCGACTACATACAGGCCCAAACTGTATCCATTTGTGTTACTGGAAAATATTTTGGAGGAAGAGTGTCAACAAAATAGCATAGGTTAATGTTATGGTAATGGCATATGAGCTTGGAGCGTATTTTACAAATGGTTTCTGAAAATTGAACTACTGCACCGGCAATCTACAAAACAGAACACCGCATTCAAAATAAATTACATTCAGCTATCGTCATCTCATTTTTGTGAAATTAAGTTGTGTAAAATATTTATGATATACTAAAATGAGGTGCCATAAAAGCTGGGGTGGTATAATATGGCTGCAGATGGGGCTCAAAATCTGGAATGATTAATTCTGACCATAGTATCTTTCAAAGCCTCTCAATCTGCTGACCCACCAGAGTAACAAAAGATCTTGTGTGTTATTTCTGTCTCCCTACTGGTGTACTGCCTATTTACAAGGCAGTATTTCTCAACTCTTTGCCAAAAAATATGCTCATTTATTTTAATCTACTGCTTAGGAAGAAGAACTGCTCACATTAAATTGGTTAAATAGTAAGCCTTTCTTTAGTGTTTTATGCTTTGCTGTCAGGGAGTTAACTATAAGTCTAATGACTTATATGTTAATATGGACAGATTCTATCTAGCTTCACTAACACAATAAATACGGCCTGTTCTTTGGTAAGTATTAGATTTTAAGAGATGCCGATAATTACAGAAGAATATATGGTTGAAGAAATTAGTTGATCTCATGACTCTCAGTCAAAGGATTCTTCAGTCGATGAGAACCATGCTAATTCATAAGCTGCCTACTTAAATTATAATCTCAAAATACACTTATAATATAGTGTATGTATGCGGCAGTGAAGAGTTTTCATATTCTTTGTCTTTTGGGGCTTAGTAACTGAAATCAGACACAAGCTTGCGGCAGATTTGACAGCAGGTGTGTAGCGTTAGCGCTGGTTCTGATTAGTCAGAGCCGACTATGTTGATTTGATTTTCACCACAGAAAGGTAAGGTGTAAACAAACCACAGACATAGATAAGGGAGATATTCCCCATGCGTTATCATGAACTTACTTTTGACTGTGCCTTTCACAGCATCAACCACAAACGCAATGGAAATGAACAGGGCAATGACCTCCTCTGTTGACCTAAAACACATTAGAGAAGTGACAATTCAGATAGCTGTATGATAGTAAAGCTAATAACGAAGAGCATTTACTTTGTGTATTGTTGGCCAAAAAAACTAACCCAGAAGGAAATGAGGTAGTGAATGATTTCAGAACAAAGTGTGCAGCATTACTGTTGTCATTGTAATGTACACCTTTGTGTACTACTTGTATCTGTAAGACAACTAGAACTAGGCCAAAAGCAAGACACCCTGAGGCTTTTATTTTTGTATTAGGTGCATCAGTACAATCAGAGATCATCACAGCCAGAGTTATCAACTTTCTTTGTTAACCCAGGATTTCATAGAGAGCTTCAGGCTCATTTTAACCTTCTTCCACACAAAACGCATCAATCAAAGAGGAACGAGTCGTGGAGAGCCTGACTGCGACACAAAGCAGCATTGTATAAAGGCGAGACAGGAACGTTTCGAATAATTGTTAATGCTGTAAATTCATAAATGAATATATTTATTTTTACCACTGAACACACTCTCAGTGCTACCATTAACCTGACACATTAGAGCTTTGTAAATTTTAAACTTGAAACACTTCAGATTCTCAAAAAGTGCATTCAAGTCTGACACTGAGCAATAATGAATAACAATCCTCCACAGAAAACATTTTACTTTCAGGCCAACATGAAGATATTTTTAAGACTGTATATTCTCTGTGATAAATACCTAAAGAGTAATGCACTTTATAATCTCTACTCCATTAGTTGAAATACCAGGAGTATGACAGAGTTGGCAATAAAGCAAGACTAGAATCCATTTTCTACATCACCAACTAAATGGATGTGGTTCCAAAGTTAGCATAACAGCAGGGTTGACGGGTCAGTGTCACAAAACCAGCCGAACAGCAAACTAGCTAGTCCCACAACCAGAGTTGGTAATATAAGGCAAGTACTGAGAGGCAGGTTCATTACAGCACATAGGTGTTTGTATATATGCTGGTCTATGTTTGGCAGAATTTGACTATAAATACATTTATTAATCTAAATTATGGACTTTTATTTATCTTGATTTCTTGAAATTTTGATGTGAAATATTTCCCAATCTGTGGACCAAAAATCAAAACAACAACAACACACAAAAAAAAACTATGTTCAACTCAGAGATTGCTGATCAGGCTATCCTCTGCAACACATATTTTTCTGAATTACCCAAAGTTCAATTGATTGGAATGATATCGAACCACATGCATATACAGTAAATATGGGGACATGGGGAAAGTTATAACTATACACTATAATATAAAATAACAAATTTCAAACAGAACTATGTGCTTTCTTTAAAAACAGCCTTTTGTTGAGTGCCATTGTTTTTTCCTTCAAGCACAACTGGGACCAGACAATTTAAAACATTTTTCTATACAACAGGGAAGGAAGCAAGCCAGACAAAAGGAAACACAAGAACTTATTAAAAAACTGGACTGTGCTGAAATTAAATAATTAAAGTACTCCAACATTTAAGTGCTGGAGTACAAAGGACACCTTTTGAAGAGCTTCATGAGCAGGCTGACATTGAAGATTCCTCCCAGGATGAGAAAGAGGCAGTTCCACAACCCAATGCAGGCGTAGAAAGCCGGGAAATCCAGGTTGTAGTCATCACAGATTCCTCGGATCACTGTCATCGAGTTGCACATGTGCACATATAAACAGATGGACAAATACAGCGCATATAATTATTACACATTATGAAACTTAGTAACAGCTGCTTTGCTAAATTATTTTTGGTAGCGAGAAAAAACATTATAGTAGATCTTTATTACAGATTTCTCTATCAGCAGAGACTGATTTCATATGCGCATATGCAGAGACATAAACAATGCCAGGAAAAAAATTCAATATATTCAAACATGAAAAGGACAAACAAACTGTAATGGGTTTGTTAAAACTATAACAATTTAGTTGTAATCTTGAGCAGATTTGTGCACAGATGAGTTACAGCTTTACAAACAAGCCATTGTTGTGCTCAGACAGGCTGCTGGAAATGTGCTATAATTACGCCCATGAGAATGTGCATAGCACAGTTCTAACCCATTTACTTCAAAGATCATCAAACCACAAACCTAACAAACAGCCTTGGAATTAAAACTACATCTTGGCATCGGAGTTGCTGCTTTTCCTCATCACGGCCTCATACTGCAGCTTCCAGTCGTCAACACCATTTAAATTCCAACCGACAAAACACTGCTGTTGGGTAAAAACCATGTAACAGTTTATGTGCCGTCTCTGTGTGAACTGAACCTAAAGTTTACATGTTTGTGAATGTGATGAGCGACGCTCCTGACCCGCAGGCCCCTGGAACCAATAGTTACATAACCATTGTGAGGGTGGGTGGGTAGGGGGGGAAGTTTTGCTCCTCATTCTTGAAAAAACAAGTTTTTGAAGATATGTGCTTTTGCTTGACTGCACCAGGAACACTCATTAGGGGCACATGTGTGAGCTAACAGCTTAATTACTCCAGAGGTACGGCTTTCTGGTGAAAGAAAGAGTAGGTGAGGACACAAGAGTTTCTGGCTGCTGTTCTCACGGTTGAATGCTTCTTTTTCTTGATTTCTGACGTAATCTTCTTAGTGCTCCACCCACTCCCAGCCTCCTATTCAAACTGGCTGTCAGCAGAAACTGTGAAAAGATAAGTGCATCTTGATTGAGATGAGCTGAATGAAAGCAGGGAAGCCTACCGCTGATGAAAATGGCGAGGGGAGCCGTGGTTAGAGGGATGACTAGAGGAGAGCCAGCAAACAACGAGTAGATGACCCCACCGATGCTCTGGCCAATGATGGTCTTCCGAACATCTGGAGAGAGAGATGACACACAGAGAAAACACAGCATGAAGTCCTGATTAATGTGCATGAATGACTGCTGGGGTTCTTCTGCAGAGCTGGGCAGATTCATTTTGCAGATATGGAACGTTAACTTTAGGCAATAATAGTTTTTTAAAAATAAAACAACTGACATACCTTGACATCTTTTCCACCCTCATAATTATGTGAATATTTTCCAAAAAAAAGGGGTTTAACTGTTTTGTGTGTCTGTATGGTCACCTGAACCTTATGTCAAGTATTTTTAAATGATTATTACAGCTTAGTTGTGAAAGTGCTTATACATATGTTAAACTAAGACTTCAGGTTAGCACAGAAAAACAGTGAAGGTCAAACATGCAAGAGAAGAAAGAGCAGGAAGCACACTCCTCACACTCCTCACGATGAATAATGGAGATTACTAAATTTTGACACTCTTTACAGAAAATTAGCCCATACTCAATAGATTTTTCTTAAATTGACAACAACTGCTTTACAACCAGCTCTTGAGGCAAAAATGGAAAAATCTGCAGGATCTGAAGAACCACAGTCTGAGAAAATAGTTCATGTTTCCACAGTTGAGTACATGCTCATACCAATCTCGCCACGTGTGCTCTCATCATTGAGGGAGCCGAAAGCGATGGCAGGGAGGAGGATGGCAATGTAGAGGAAGATGGCTGTGGTCATGTACTTCAGCAGGGTTTTATTACTGCCAACTATACCTGAGGGGAGACAAACACAAACACATGAGTCATATTCACCTCATAATGGAGCGGAGGAGGCTCAACACTTTAATTTCAAAACGACAAGAACATTAGCACAGTTCATCATTCAGCACCTCTACATCTATAAACATCCAGTTCAGACAGTAAAACTATTCTACAGAGGCTTGCGCTACCTGCTGCCCTTTTAAAATATGAGTAATTTGTTTTGGTTTCGTGTCATCCATCATTTTGCAAGAGCAGTTATCCAAATGATGGATAACTCATTTTAGAATAAAACACTTTAATTGGGCTCTAATGTGATCACAATAATTTTGGTCCTGTGACCTTCATCAGATAATCATTCTCTGATGACGTTCACAAGACAGAAATATCTTGATTTTGTTACTGTGCAATGAATGTGTTTGGGTGATGTGACATGAGGAAAGACTAAAAGGAAGCAGCTGAGGAGGAGAATCCTGATAGAAAACTCTTCCGCTTAAGTGTTCTTTACTCTGCCTTTCTTTAAAATAAACAGCAACTTTTAATTATACAGATTAATCTACAACAATATTTGTACACAAGCAACTCTAGCAACTAATTAACTAAGCATGTATTTAAAAAGCTACTCAAGATGAAGCAACACGTACACGTTTGACTGGAGACACAAAGGCTTTTGCACATTTGTTGGTAGACTGTGACTTGATGAGTCAATAAAACCACAAGCCTGCTGTGTTTGCAATGCAAATGTATAGAGCAAGGCTTGTGTCTGATGACTTACAATAATACTGGACATATGGAAACATACGGGAGCAGTGCGACATCTGAGATAGTCATTTTAGTAGAAGATGACCCGGCATGTGACACAGATGCAGCACAGATGTAACTGAGGCAAAGGGTGACAGACAAATGAGGAGCTGCCAGAAGTCCCCCAGCGTGGCATAACAAGGAAGATGATTCACTTTCACTACAAGTCCAGGTCCAGCCTACCATCTGTGAAGTCAGAGGGGTAGAAAGGCAGTCTGCGGCAAAAGTCCTCATAAATTCCCCGGCCAGCTTTGAAGAAATCTTTGCACTGCGGAGAAAAGACAAGAGATTAATTTTTTCTACAAGGAAACAGTCTCACTGATGCAGGACCACCTGCACCACCTACAGCCAGGAGAAACGTGTGTCAGTGTTTGAGCTTTTCTTAATGGCTACAGGAATCAAAGCTACAATATGCACTAATGCATATAAATAATGTTAAATAAACCAACATATGCGTGTTCCACATCTTAGAAGAAAAAGCCACTGTGTGCCTTGATGACTGCTTACTAGTGACAGCATCTTCATGATGGTGTGACCTGGAATGTTTGGTTTTTCTAAACTCTCAGACACTTAGATGAAACTGCCTCTCATATGGACCACTTGAGGAAAGGAAGACAAAGAATTCCCCTGCTGCAGAGTTTAAGTTCATTAGTGTTACCAGCCTCAGAAATCACCAATTAACAGCAACTCAGATTAGGGCCAGTGGTTCAAATAGCAGACACATTTCAACATCAGCGGCTTAGGAAGAACTGCTGCAGAAAAAACACTATTAAGAAAACCCAATAAGAAGATTATGGCTTGGCCAAGGAACACAAGGAGGGGATATCAGACCAGTGGTTTTCCATCCTAATCCAATTGCCATGTCAGATGCAAAGTAGGTAAATCAACAGTATGTGTATATGACTTTCCCCATCAGGAACCATGGAGAAGGTGGGATAGAGTAGGGCTCCACTGACACTGTTGGTGAATTCTTCAGAATTCAAGACACCACGCCCAGCGTGGCAATCACATCCATCTACAGCAACACGTTACGCCATCTGAGTTGAGCTTAGAGGGACAACCATTTGTGGTTAAACAGGAAAATATAAAGAATATATTGTGTGGCTACTGATTTACATAGGTCCAGACTTGTTACTTAATGGCCACATGTTGTGTTTGATCAAGAAGAAAAATGGAGTGACTCAGATGATATACCACCTTTTTGTCCCTCTAATCTGAACTGCTTTGGGTGAACAGACATTTTTTCCCCTGACTATATGTGGCATCACTTGAAAGTAACTCCAACAAAACAGAGATGAGCTTTTCAATTAAGCCTATAATCTTAAATTATGTTGATATATACTGTTCTTCTGAAGTTTCTGTTTTGCTTTTGGGCATTTTGCTAATTTTGTGTGCCTTATCCATGATGACCTTGAAGAGCAATACAAGCCCAAGGCTGTATCCAGCTCTTATTACACACAATGCTGTGGACAGTGACACATTTAGATTAAAAGTTACACATTTGATGATTCAGCTAAGACACTGGTAATTTCACGGGGGCGGGGGGGGGGAAATACGCTGAAAGATCATTTGAGTCACAAGCATTAATGAGGTAGTCCTAAAAAGAAAAAAAAATCATATAATCCAAAAACATAACAAGTAGAGCAGAATGGTTATATTCAGATGTACATTTAATGAGATCTCTGTGTACCCAAAAATGATGGAGTAAGACAGAGATGACAGCATCAGCGAGGGAGAGAAGATTTAGTATAATTTTACACAAGGCAGGAAGAGGATGGTTAAAAAGGGCCATGCGATTTAAAAGGAGACATGAAGTGTTTCTTTTTAAAAGATGAGCTTTCAGGTTACACTAGAAAGAGAGTAAATGTGTAGCCCTGATTAAGCTTATTAAGCAAATTATCCAATTACCCAGTATTTCATTTTCTTGTTGAACATAGTATTATGCAATGAAGTGGAATGGAATGACAAAGGGTGGGTGGGTGTGTGTGAGTGGGAAAAGCTCCCAGGAAAATCATTCCGGCCTCATTTTTCATCTTAAAATGTTTGGATGGTCTTTGACAGAACAAAGGTATTTACATCAATGTAAACAACATTCATTCTTTTTCATCTTTGACCAGGCTGGCTAGTTTTAACAAGGAATGTTCATTAAATCCCTATACATCACGGAATTATTTATTATTACAAAGGAGAGAGAGAGTGTGTGAGTGTGTGTGTGTGTGTGTGTGGTGGTGGTGGGGGACCACCAGCCTTTGGCTCAGGTTTGATAAACAACAGTCTCAGGAAAGAATTACTGTCCACCTGTTTGTCATTTGTGCTGATGGAGAAAAAAATAAAAACAGCAATCTGACCTTTTTTCTTAAAGTGCCAGAAAGTGGTTTGCTGTTGCGGGTGGTCCAGCGTCAATTTTGGATGTGGAGCAAGGAGAAGGCAGGCTGACTGGCTTTTTTCCTGTAATTTTCTCTCTTATTTTTATCATTTTCCGTTTCCTCTTTATTTCACCTGCTCCCCCTCCCCATCTCTTCTTTCCCTGTTCCCTCCATCTGTCTTTCCCCATATAGCCCTCTTTCTCTGAGTGGCACTGAGCCTGTCAAACCCTGGGATAAATACCTAACAAAAGCCTTTGCTATATATATATATATATATATATATATATATATATATATATATATATAAAAAGAACAAGAAAAAAAAAACAAAACAAGGGGAAATGTCTAGTAGCCATGGCCTGCCAATGGCAACATTAGAAAGAGATTTTGGTCCGTGGCATTGAGCAGAGCCCCTCTGGAGATCTGTGTACAGATATGTGTGTGTGTGTGTGTGTGTGTATGTGTGTGTGTATGTCTGTGTGTCTGTGCGTGCCAGTGAGTACATGCACGTGTAACTAAGGCGTGGGGAGTTCTGACAGGCCTGTGAGAGATGTAAGGTCATTTACCCACTGAGGAGGCCTGGCAGGAGTTGATACTGATTGATTAGGGGGAGAGAAAAGATTGAAGAGTCAAGCCAGTCGAGCGAGGAAGGAGAGGAGCGAAGGGAGAGGAGGAGGTGCTGCTGAAGGGTCGGGGGATGGAGAGAAAGAAATAGAAGAGACCCCCCCCCCCAAAAAAACAAAAAACTATGTAGTATACGTGCACACTCTCAGTTCTTGACACAGTCATAAAGATTTGAGATGACAAAAAATAAAAAAATGTGAAGATGAGGGTGGAGGAGACATTGGGAGAAAAGGAAGAGGACAGGCAAAAAGAAAGAACCTTAACTCTAACATGTAGAGAAAATTAGCACAGGTTCTAACCAATAAAAGGAAAGAAGAGTCCGCACAGCAGCAAAAGCTCCTGAATAATTTTTAATACAAAACCATAATGTGTGTAATGTTTCGGGCCACAGCTGCCCTTCCTCAGACATAAAGGACATTACACGGAACACGCTATACATAGACACGCACACCCAATTGAGATCATGTGGTTGTTGATGCCTAATAACCAAACAAGGAAAAAAAACGCCATCCAATTAAGCACGTGCATATACTAAATAACTGAATAGAGAAAACTATGCAACAATATCATAATATACATAAACATACATACACACACGTATATATACGTATACACAAATATATATAAAAACATGCACAGAGATACGCACACACACTTTACTCATTCTCATTTACTTAAATGTCCAAGAATCAAAGAAGAATCGAAGAATCAAAACTAGAATCTCTGAACATCAATCGAACACGTGCAACCGTGACACAAGAAGTCCTGTAGCTGTTCATTTAATTTCATCAAGCATCACACAATGTTGCTTCTCTTAGATATTGCGGTATTGATGTGGTCAAAGCACATCGTTGGGGTGGTGATGTGCATACTCACTCACTAAAGAGAGAAATGCTCTGGATTTATACTTCAGACACCTTCGCCCCCAGTGGACTTGAAGAATTTCATTTGAGACCTTTCTTGTAAATTTTGAACTTTATGGCCCGATTCTTTTTCTTATTCTTCTTTTTTTCTAAATTTGTATGACAGGCTTTGCATTAATTCGTTGCCATTCCTAGACCATCTGTTCATTCTCATTATAAGAATATTTTTAACATTCTTATAATATACATTACCTTGTGAATTTTGGACTTACAGGCTGTTTTTCCATTATTTTTCATCTATTACCCTGCTCTTGCAGTGGTGTTACTTATATATGTATGTGTTTTTACATATATATGTGTGTGTGTGTGTGTGTGTGTGTGTGTGTGTGTGTGTGTGTGTGATAAATATATATATGTATACACACACACACGAATATGTGCATGCATGTATATTCTTATGCTATTGTTGCATAGTTTTCTCTTGGATTATTTAGTATATGCATGTGCTTAATTGGATGCAGTTTTTTCCTTGTTTGGTTAATAGGCATCAACAACTACATGATCACAATTAGATGTTGGCATGTATATTTAGCATGTTTCCTGTAATGCCCTTTATATCTGAGGAAGGGCAGTTACACATATTTTGTATTAAAAATTATTCAGGAGCATTTGCTGGTGTGCGGACTCCTTTTGTTAGCTCAGCACCCAGTTTTTGACATTTTTGGATTGTGCGTGTCCTTATCTCCATTTAGGCTCAAACCAATGCAACTGCCATCTCAGGGCACCAAACATGACTCATAATGTCTTCATGTCACTTCGAAGTGTGTGGAAACGTGCCTAATGACCAAGCACTGAAAAGTTTTACGCACACTCATAAATTTTCCTTGCTGACCTTGAGGGGTTTATGACTGCGAGGGTCAGTCTCCTCCTTTCCCAGAGCAGTTGGCTTCTGGTTGGCTGCTGTGAGCTGGTGCCTCTGGAACACCAGTGCCTCCTTAAACTCCTCTTGTGTCTTTGTCTCCAGGAGCTTCTGCCTGAAGGAGATGTCGGAAAAGAGGGTAGCGAACGTCCGGCCCAGCTCCATCGCCGTCTTGGTACTTTTCTGTGGGGGAAAAAAATGCAAATGATACAACATTTCAAAAATTAAAGTGTCATCACTTTTAAAAAGCAACACCAACTGAACCAAGTAGGTTAGTAGTAAAATGTATTGCTAGATCATCATTTTGCCTAGACTATTGGCTTTGACTCATTGATTCTGTGCTCAGTTACCACAGTTTCCCACAGTCTCCTTTTTACACATTGACATTAAGAGATAGGCAATTTGGTACATAAAAAATGTAGGATACAATGATTTATATCAGTCTCACAATGACTTTTGTGTGATCTCTATCACATTGAATAAGTATGTCTTTTTGGTGAGATTGAGTACTTTTCATGTCCTCGATCTTAATTTCAAGAATGTGCAATTATGTATAAAAGAAGTGAGAGTATAGATTACCTGCTGTGTGGACTATTATTAATTTTTGATTTGAAAGAGAGAAAAAGAACCAACCTGAAGACTCTATATGTTTTTGATTGTAGCTCAAAAAACTGGCAAGGATGCCGAGCACATTGCCTCGACGGCTCCTGAAAATCTTTTGACACTAAAGGTTAGACGAGATTTTAAATGCTGGGCACAGAGATAGGTCTATAGCTAGAGTGAAAGGGCAGCTTATGAATAAGACAGGAAAGAAGGAATGACCTCATTTATTCCCAGACACCTAGAATTACTGACACCTGGAATTAGTTTGAAATAAGTCAACATAGGACATGGAGGCACAAGATCTATTAAGAGAGAAATGTGAGGTTAGCATTAGTTCAGATTTACTCAGTTTCAGCATTTTTTGGCATATAACAAAGAGGTTACGTTATCGCCCTGTCTACCTCTTACCTTTAAGAGCTTTCCATCAAGGACGTTGGTGGGGCTTCCTCTCAAATATACTTAAATGTCTTGAAAACAGGTTTAATTGCTAATGCACAAGTATGAATGAATATATATATATATATATATATATATATATATATATATATATATATATATATATATATATATATATATATATATACATATCATATCATGTATTTACTGCTCAAAAAAAATAAAGGGAACACTCAAATAACACATCCTAGATCTGAACGAATGAAATATTCTCATTGAATACTTTGTTCTGTACAAAGTTGAATGTGCTGACAACAAAATCACACAAAAATCATCAATGGAAATCAAATTTATTAACCAATGGAGGCCTGGATTTGGAGTCACACACAAAATCAAAGTGGAAAAACACACTACAGGCTGATCCAACTTTGATGTAATGTCCTTAAAACAAGTCAAAATGAGGCTCAGTATTGTGTGTGGCCTCCACGTGCCTGTATGACCTCCCTACAATGCCTGGGCATGCTCCTGATGAGGTTGCAGATGGTCACCTGAGGGATCTCCTCCCAGACCTGGACTAAAGCATCCGTCAACTCC
>JAMQGT020012630.1:0-96625 GCA_024447675.2 Pterophyllum scalare | reverse complement strand
GGGAGTCGTCTTCACACACTAAGGTTAATTATGGAGTCCCACAGGGTTCTGTGCTAGGTCCAATTTTATTTACATTGTACATGCTTCCCTTAGGCAGTATTATTAGAAAGCATTGCATCAATTTCCATTGTTATGCAGATGATACTCAGCTTTATCTATCCATGAAGCCAGATGACACACATCAGTTAGTTAAACTGCAGGAATGTCTTAAAGACATAAAGGCCTGGATGACCTCTAATTTCCTGCTTCTAAATTCAGATAAAACTGAAGTTCTTGTACTCGGCCCCACAAATTTTAGATGCATGGTGTCAAACCAGATACTTACTCTGGATGGCATTACTTTGGCCTCCAGTAACACTGTGAGAAATCTTGGAGTCATTTTTGACCAGGATATGTCCTTCAATGCACATATTAAACAGATATGTAGGACGGCTTTTTTACATCTGCGCAATATTTATAAAATTAGAAACATCCTTTCTCAGACTGATGCTGAAAAGTTAATCCATGCATTTATTACTTCTAGGCTGGACTACTGTAATTCATTATTATCAGGCTGTCCTAAAAACTCCCTGAAAAGCCTTCAGCTGATCCAAAATGCTGCAGCTAGAGTACTGACAGGGACTAGAAAGAGAGAGCATATTTCTCCCATATTGGCTTCTCTTCATTGGCTCCCTGTTAAATCTAGAGTAGAATTTAAAATCCTTCTCCTAACATACAAGGTCTTGAATAATCAGGCCCCATCTTATCTCAAAGACCTCATAGTACCGTATCACCCCAATAGAGCACTTCGTTCTCAGACTGCTGGCTTACTTGTGGTTCCTAGGATACTTCAGAGTAGAATGGGAGGCAGAGCCTTCAGCTTTCAGGCCCCTCATCTGTGGAACCAGCTCCCAGCTTGGATTCGGGAGACAGACACCCTCTCTATTTTCAAAATTAGGCTTAAAACTTTCCTTTATGATCAAGCTTATAGTTAGGGCTGGATCAGACGACCCTGAACCCTCCCTTAGTTATGCTGCTAAAGGCCTAGGCTGCTGGGGGGGGGGGGTCCCATAATGCACTGTTTCTTCTCATTCACCTTTATTTACTTGTTTATACTTCACTCTGTATTTAATCATTATTATTAATCTCTGGCTCTCTTCCACAGCATGTCTTTTGTCCTGTCTCTCTCCCCTCAGCCCCAACCGGTCGCAGCAGATGACTGCCCCTCCCTGAGCCTGGTTCTGCTGGAGGTTTCTTCCTGTTAAAAGGGAGTTTTTCCCTTCCCGCCGTCGCCAAGTGCTTGCTCACAGGGGGTCGTTTTGACTGTTGGGTTTTCTGTGTTATTGTAGGGTCTTTACCCGCAATACAAAGCGCCTTGAGGCGACTGTTGTGATTTGGCGCTATATAAATAAAATTGAATTGAATTGAATTGAATTGAATTGAATCGAATCGAATCGAATCAGCTTCAGTAAAAGCCTGGCACGAAAGGTCACGAAAGGTGATGTCCATGGTTCTAGACATCCAGCCATCATTTGAGTGTAAAGGAGTGTTAACAACAAACTTTGTATTAAAACTATGTTAATTTGTCCAATGACTTTTGAGCTTTTGAAAAAGGGGAACTATGCATAAAAATGTCGGATTTGAAGTCCACTGTGGTGGTGTAAAGAGGACTTCAAACGACTGTGTCATTGTCTGAAAACCTATGGCCCTATCTGTAACTACTGGAAAGCCTTTGGTTAAAAGTTAAGGGCATCACACAAGCAACCCATTTCTTTTGAAGTGTGCTAAGAACTGATAGTGAAGCACACCACGATGTTCTGAGATTGCCTCAGTGCTGAAGTTGCAGTGTGACTATACTGAGAAGTGAGGCATCAAATTAAGTTCTATTAAGTGAAGATAGTTTGCAGTTTTCATGACTGTCTTATCCAGATGTTTGTGTGTGTTTTCAGTTATGTGATGATGATGCCATTCAAGCGTCAGGCTTTGGTGGAATTCTCTGCAGTCGAGAGTGCTGACCGCTGTGTGTCCTGTGGAGCCAAGGAGCCAGTATACATAGCAGGTTTTTGATTCCCAGCCTTTTTACTTTAATAGTATGAATTATGAAATTGATTGGTGACACACATTTAAATACTTGCTGTGTTTATATTTTTCATTTGTTCTTCAGGCCAACAGGCTTACTTTAATTATTCCACATCCAAAAGAATCACCAGGCCAACAAATGCCGACAACCCCAACAGTGGTAACAAAGTCCTCCTGCTGTCCATACAGAATCCCCTCTACCCTATAACAACGGTAATCACAGTACACACCTACACACACATACGGCCATCTGATCTGATTCAGAAGTTCACTGCAGTGATTCAAATAGTTCCTCTTTTTAGCTCTCAGACTTTTTTTTTTTTTTGTTGACTGACGTCACGAAATTTATTGAGTCAGGCAGCACATATATTTCTGCACAAATCAAACCTGTAGTCTAGCTTTTTATTTTAAACCATCCATCCATCCATTTTTCTTCCACTTATCTGGGGCCAGGTCTCTTGGGCACCATGCTAAGCAGAGAAACGCAGACCTCCCCTCTCCCCAGTCATCTCCCCAGTTTAACTGGCTCCTTTTGATGTTAAGGAGTAACAGTTCTACTCTGAGCCTGTCTCAAATGACTGCACACTTCACCCTATCTCTAAGGGAGAGGCCAGCCACCTTTTGGAGAAAGCTCATTTCCACCACTTGTATCCACAGTCTCATTGTGTTGGTCACTTCCCAAAGCTAGTAACTATATGTGAGGGTAGGGACGTAGATGTGCTTTTATGCTCAGCTCTCTTCACCACTACAGACCGGTGCAGCGTCCACATTACTGCAGCTGCTGACCCAATCAATCTGTCAATCTCCCGCTCCCTTTTCCCCACACTTGTGAACAAGACCTCAAGATACTTAAGCTCCTCCCTGACCTGGAGTGGGCGCTCCACCGTTTTCCAGCTGAGGACCACGGCCTCAGATTTGGAGGTGTTCTCATACCCACTGCTTCACACTCTGTTAAGAACCGCCCAGATGAACCACACCTGATGAAGCCAACAGAACCGCATCATCTGCAAAATACAGTGATGAGATTCTGAGGCCACCAAGGTGGAAGCCTTCTGCCACTTGGTTATGCCTGGAAACTCTGTCCATAAAAATTAGGAACAAAATTGGTGACAAAGAGCAGCCTTGGTAAAGTCTGGCAAGTCCGGCTTATTGCCAGCAATACAGACCAAGCTCTTGCAGTTGTACAGGGACTGAATGACTCATAACAAGGGGCCAGACACCCCATACTCCCAGAGCACCCCAACAGGATACCGCAAGGGATGCAGTCAAATGCCTTTTCTAGTTCCACAAAACACATGTAGGCTGGATGGGCAAACTTCTACACTTGTTTGAATATCCTTGAGTGGATGAAGAGCTGGTCCAGCATTTCACTACAGGGACGAAAACTGCATTGTTCCTCCTGAATCTAAGGTTCGACTAATGGACAAATTCTCCTTTCCAGCACCCTGGCATAGACCTTCCAGGGCAGGCTGAAGAGTGTCATCCCCCTATAGCTGGACCACACCCTCCGGTTCCCCTTCTTAAAGATGGGAATCACCACCACAGTCTGCCAATCCGGTTGCACTGCCCCAGATCGCCATGCGATGTTGTAGAGACGTGTCAATCAAGACAGCCATAGAACATCCAGGGCCTTCATGAACTCAAGGCAAATCTCATCCACCCCAGAAGACCTGCCACCAAGGATTTATTTAACTACTTCAGCGATGACTACCTAGGGTTGAGACCAGGAAGCAGAGTTGCAGTCTTACACGCCTCTCTGCAGCTTCTCTCCTCCTGCCATCCCCCCAAAACCCCATCCCCATAGAGACGGTGCCTGCTCCCAGACCACCAAAAAACAAAACTATTTAAGCATAAAAATTCAAAAACGATAAATAATATACCTTCATCAACTGCACAAAAGAATAAAACAATTAAATGTGGATTATTAAACATTAGGTCTCTCTCTTCTAAGTCCCTATTGATTAATTATTAAATGATTTACTAACATATTGATTTATTGTGCCTTATACAAACCTGGTTACAGCAGGATGAATATGTTAGTTTAAATGAATCAACACCCCCGAGTCACACTAATTGTCAGAATGCTCGAAGCACAGGTCGAGGAGGAGGAGTAGCAGCAATCTACAATTCCATCTTAGTAATTAATCAAAGACCCAGACAGAGTTTTAATGCTTTTGAAAGCCTGAATCTTAGTCTTATCCATGCTAATTAGGAAATTCAAAAACCTGTTTTATTTGTTATCTATCATCCACTTGGCCCTTACTCAGAGTTTCTGTCTGATTTCACTGAAGGAGCTGCCCAGTGCTGTCACAGTCCCATGCACGGGGTGGGAGTCACTCCCCAGTATGGATGCCAGTTTGGCTAGAGACACTCAGAGTATTGCTCTAAAAGTCTTCATTAAGGTTGCATAAATAATCCTAAACTATGTCTTTACATTTATAAAAAAAAAAATACAGAGATTTATAAGACTTGTATACATATATATATGACTCATCATTAGATTAGATTAGATTAGCTTTTAGGAAAAATTTGTCTTGGACAATTAATGCGACAGATCACATAAAATGATCATGACATTAACAATTTCAGACATTTGTTCACAGGCCTAGTATTATTACTATTGCTATTCAACAGTTTTACAGTGAAACTGTACAGACTTACAATCTGGAGGGAGCACGGGGGCGCGATGGTTACCTCTGTTGCCTCACAGCAAGAAGTTCCTGGGTTCCAGTCTGGTCAAAATCGGGCTTCCGCCCACAGTCCAAAGACATCCAGTTAGTGGGGTTAGGTTGATTGGTAATTCTGAATTGGTGTAAAAGTATGTATGAATGATTGTCTGTCTTTCGGTATTGGCCTTGCCACAGGCTGGCGACCTGTCCAGAGTCTACCCTGCCTCTTGCCCTATGGCGACTGGATAGGCTCCAGTTCCCCATGCCTTGCTCCTGAGAGCATCAACTCAGACTCCTTATTTTGTGGTGGTGGATATGATTTATAACTTAAATCATTTTCAGACCCTGCTTCATCGCTGTCTCTTAACAATTAATACTTACAATTAACTTGTATGAGAAAATGTGAACTTAAACTTAAGTTTAAATTTAGCTTTCGACTTCGAGGCCTGCATTGGGGTCCTCTGCCTGCCTGCCACAGTGGTTACATGACAGCGTGTTGTGGCAGTGCGAATGCAATGTTACGTTCTCATTTTGCGTTTGTTTCACGTGTCACATTTAACGTATGTCACCCATACGCAACTTAACGGGCACCAAAATCCATGACAGAATTTTGCTCGACTCGCCACTAAATACAGAATGAAAAGTCTGACAGTGCCTCAGGCTAATAATAATGATAATAATATAAAAACAGAACAGTAATGGAGTGGCTGTGGGTCAGGAGGTAGAGCAGGTTAGTAGTTCAATTCTTGGCTTCTCCAGTCTGCATGCCAAAGTATCCTTGGGCATGCAGCCAAGATGCATTCACTTTGATGCATCTTGTATGAACAGGTGAATGAGGCATGTTGTATAAAGTGCTTTGAGTGCTCAAGTAGATAATTGCTCCATTTCTAACTGTGTTTGTGTAATTTCTGCTACATTGGGTGTCTCACATATATTTTGCCGTGATCACGCACACATACACACACACACACACATGCACACCTCCAGGTTAAGCCTAATGTGAATTTTGTCCTTCTTTGTCCGAATCGGTGCAGGATGTCCTGTACACCGTATGTAACCCCATTGGCAGTGTGCTAAGGATCGTCATCTTTAAACGAAATGGAATCCAGGCCATGGTGGAGTATCCTTACTGAATGGGAGAATGTGTGTAAATTCTTAATATTCATCCTTAGAAATATGCTTTCATTCGCTAACATGTAACATGTACTACATTTTTTCCTAATATTCATAACATTCATGCTGTAGCAATCCCAAAGTATGAATGCTGTGTTTTGGAAGCACTGCTAACCTTGTCCAGAAACCCACGTTTACATTCTTATTGGTCACAAAATGTAAATGGGATTGTGTGGAGGGTTTGTCTTGTTTCATGGTCAAACACACACAAACCGTTGTTGGTGCTTGTACTGTAGCAGTGAGCATGCTTTCAGTAATTTGCTTAAATTGGAAAGTACTCTAAACAATAATTATTTTGGCGCCGTATTACCCTGCCTTCTGCGTGGTTTCATTGGTTATTCACTGTTGCTTTGGGAAAGTATCTGGCACATGAATGTCCTCTAACGTGTGTTGTTGTGTTTGAATGTGCATTGTTCTCTCCTTAACCAAGCTCCTGCAGGTTTGAGTCAGTTCAGTGTGCTCAGAAGGCCAAAGCAGCTCTGAATGGCGCTGACATCTATGCTGGTTGCTGTACACTAAAGATTGAATATGCAAGGGTAAGAGACACATCAGCCGCAGCGGCAGTCAAAGAGTGTTAATGTGTGATGTGGACATTAGCACTGATGTGCTTTGGCAGCGGGGTTTCCTGCAGCCAAAGGTTTTAAGAACCTTTTGCTGCCTCTGTAAGTCTTCTGTTTTGTTTCCCTCACGGTCAGATTGGGTTAGTGAGCATCACAGAGCAGGGATGAGACTGAAAGCCCTAAACCCTTCAGTACATCCAAAGGATGTGGTTTAGGTTTGAAGTTCATTGCTGTCACTGTCATGCCTCTCTGGTAGATTGTTGCTAAAGTTACCAATAATGTTAATAATGTGTGCCATAAATAGTACACATGATCTTTTGTTACAACAGCTTAAATGTGTTTTGTTAGCTTCCTGAAACAAACTCAGTAACAAGCTTTGCAGATCTTAAGGAATGTTACAAATGATGTAAAATGAATTCACATTCATTAAAATCCAGCTCTGGCTGAGCTTTCTAGCACTCAGAATGATGAGCCTTTTTTAACCAGTGATCATTTCTAAGCTGCAGAAACGCGTCAGGTAATAGAACTACCTGTGTCACAGCCAGCATGTTTTTTGCTTTTCTTTTTCTCGTCTGAGGTTAACTCTTGATTGTGTTGTTTTTTTGGTCTAGTGAAAATGTCCTGTGATAATGGTCTCTTATCAGTCTCATACTCAGTAGTCTCATAACAGTCCAACTCTGAAAATGTTTGCCACTAGCTGGAAAAACTGCTTTCATTGTGATGAAGCAGCCGTCCTGTGAGCAGAGTCAGGAGACCCTTTTTAATCAAATACTTTTGGGAATGACTCTAATTCACTAAAGTGGAAAGAAAAGTTCATTTAATACAGACTGTCTACACTGTGACAAAACCAGTTGTTGATGCAATAACAGATGAAAGGCAGTGCTGTTGTTACAGACATCATCTTCACACAAGGAACCAGAATCATGTTTAACTGGTGTGATGAGTAATAGTACAGAGGTGAAAATGTCCTCAGCCATCTCCTATTGTCTGGAATCAGTTTTAATATTTCCTAATATTTTAAAGCTTCGGTGTGTCATTTCTTATTTAATCCAGCCAAAACACGCACATTAGGCTCACTGGTGGTTCCATCCCCTGTTGCCAAAATGAGCTTTACAGGCACATGGGCTGTCACCTTTCTGGTGGGCGGGGCTGAGCTAGTGCGTGAGGTTTAGAGATACTGGTTAGATATAGTTGGGCTCACCTTATCGCCGCGGCGAGTTTGTACATTGGCGTTTTCCTCGGCGAAGAAGAGGGTGGGTTTCCCTACGCCTTCGGTTTCAGGGAATGGATCCTGAAGCACGCAGCTGTCTTGGAGGTCCTGGGTGCTCTCAGGTGCCCCAGCCGGGGGCTTCATTGTTGTACTGGGGGACTTATGTGTCCACACTCGGGTGGGCAATGACAGTGAGACGTGTGGTGTTTGTGTTCATCATCGTTTTTAATTCACAAACACCACGTTTGAGCGTAGGGGTGGTCATAAATGCACTTAGCACCAGGACCCTGTACTACAAAGTAAGTTCAACATACCCAGGGTCTGGATTCACTTACCCCAACTTCAGTAATCAGAGTAAAGGTCACGTGAAGCTGGTTAACCCAAGATTCCCCAATCGAGCTGCGAGTGCGCACACATGAAAGGGTTGGATTAGAAGCCTCTGACCAGTCACAGGGATAAATGTGCTGGTAACAGAGCTGCTGACTTTTCAAAGGAAGATAAAACTATAGTATGACACAAATATGAGGAGTTTACTTACGCTGCAGACTGCAGGCAACATCACTGTGACAGAGGAAAAGCACAGGACACTAGTTCAGTATTAAAAACTCTGTGTTAAAGTGTATGTGGTTTACAGATTTTGGGGTGGCTGTGGCTCAGGAGGTAGAGCAGGTCACCTACTAATCAGAAGGTTGTTGGTTTGATTCCTGGGTGCTCCAGACTGCATGCCAAAATCCTTGGGCAAGAGGCTGAACGCCGAGTTGTTCTCTGATGTGTGTGAATGTTAGAAAAGACTTGGGTGTAGAAAAAGGTGCTGGTGTGAATGAAGGCATGCTGTATAAAGCACACTCGAGTGTCAAGTAGAGTAGAAACCGACATCTAAGAACCCGTCCATTGAATGTATTGGTCAGTAAAAGTAGGCAACATCTACTACCTTCATAAAGTCTAGCCTATTTGAAAACAACATCCACTCATTGAAGAATGTGATGATGATAAAAGGTTAAATTCATCTTTAAGAACAGTTTCAGCTTTTATTGTCTCAGCTGTAGCCTCGGTGGTGTCGGTAGGTGTCCTGTTTTAGGGTTGGAGTGCGTACAGACGGAGGCGGCGAAGGTACACACATTCATCACTTAAGTAGAAGTACAGATACTTGTGTTAAAGTGGCACCAGTTGAAGTACTGATTCAACTTCTTTACTCAAGTAAAAGTAAAAAGTACATTTCTACCAGCTATTTTTGTGACTGTCATTAATATAATAATAAGATACGTTTAAAGGAATACAAACTTTATTTTACCTTAAGGTCTATTGAATGTATTCAGCTTGGATGTGTGTTATGTTTAACACAAACAGAGAAGAACAGAGGACAGAAAAACCTCGTGTGCAGTGTGGGGGAAAGAAGTGCTTAGAAATAAGTCACAATGATTTCGATTGTGCGCTGCGGTATATTTGATCTGTGCTGCTGCTCTTTGTGGATTCAGTCAGCTGAATTCAACAAGGTACAAGCAGATGAGCCATCATGGCTGTTTTCCAGCCCCTACACAGTATAAAGGTGGAATTCAGTGAGTTAACCATCAGCTTCAGTCTAACTATGACTATGAACACCACACCTGCCCTGTACCTGTTAATATGTTGCATTACTGTAAATTTCACCTCAGGACTGCAAACTAACTTGTGTAGCCTCTACTAAACTGCCTGTTTTCTTACAACAATTGAATCACACGGTCAGTATGCTTTGTCCTCCAGGACATTTTACAGTATGAAAAAGCATAATTCAGCAACACATTATGTATATTTGTGTTGTATATATGAAAGCTTTAAAGTTCCAGTTCATCAAATGTCACTGAGTAGTCCTATAGTGGGATAAACATCTCTCAACTTCCAGGTGAGTGACTGAAGTGACTACCAATGAGGGTGAAGAATACTGCTGATTGACATGTGAGCTGGTAGTAACACTGGAAGCTGATCTGGGTAACCAAAGCCTAGAGTGTCTGCAAACAGCCCTCGTTTCCACTGCGTACTGCTCACGCTGAAGGTGAACACATTCAGAATTGATTGAACTAACTCTGGATCAACCTTTCTGGAACTGGAAACACGAGTGTCTCATCTCCGAATGAATCGGTTCAGTTTATGCAGATAGTAATCGGGCTGAGGTACAGACACATGACCAACCAGCAGGAAATGTTGATGCACTGCGCTGGTTTTTGCAGGACTGTCCCTGGTATCGAAGATGCTTTCAGCTGGATCCTGAAACTTTTTTCTGTTTCATGTTTGTTTTAACAGCCAACACGTCTGAATGTCATTAAGAACGACAACGAGAGCTGGGACTACACTAAACCATACCTGGTCAGACGAGGTAGGTCATGAAAAGTCTCTTTCAACTTTAGTTCATTCTCTCACTGTCAGACTGAGACGTCTGGACTGTGATATTGAAGGTAGGACTGTTTTCAGCATGAATTATCTGTGCGGGCATATTTACCTTTACTACAGCTTTCCTTTATTGATGTTGCGCCAGTAGTTGGAAATCTTTGTAGGTTCCCAGTCATTTGCGAAACTGCCCAAATCTTCAGTCATTATGGACCAGTCTCTGACTGTGTAGTCCTGAAAAATTGACCCGGACCTTAGTCCTCCATCACACCAAGACTCCTACGTCTCCTGCCTCTCCATCTCCAATCAAAGCACTCTCACATCAGCCAGTTACCGGCCTCTCACAAGCTTGCACCTCTGCCTACTGTGGGGAAAGAGTGAGAGAAACATTGAGGGACAGAGAGAGAACAGAGAAAAAGGAATGGACATCAGGCTGACCATGCACAGCAACTTTCTTCCATCTACACCTTTGCAACCCAGCAAAGAGAGAGAGAGACAGAGATGGATCTCACTCCTGCTGACCACCATGCAGCTGCCGCTTCAACATGCCCAGGAGCCATCTTCCCTACCTGTCGCTGCAAGACTCCAGTAGCACTGCCTTCTTTCTACCGTTTCCACCCTGTGTTTTTAATCTCCTCTTCTGTCTGCAGCAGTAGTCTCACATAGCCTGATGCCTGGTCCACACAGTGTGCTCAGCGTTTCAGAGCCTCTACATACTACCCCTCAGTCAGGATGTCAAAAACAATGCAAATTAAATTGTGTTTGTGAACCTATTTTTCATGGAGTTACAAACATGTCCACTCAGCTGGACGCCATGCGTTTGACCTTTGAACCAGAGAAATCTGTATCTAACAAACCAATAACCGATCCACTGTCACTACTGCAAGCACTGATTGAGCCTGATCCGGTTCATTACATTCAAACAACAAATAAAATAACAAAGACAACTTCCCATGACCGGCCAATAGGTGGCAGCGTGTGGGATGATGCACAAGCATCCAGTGTGTTGGCTGGTATGCAGCCGCAACAACAAAACGTGCATACAGAAGAGAGGAGCTTTTGAATAACACTGCAGTGAGTGGAAGCTCTGCATGTCAACGTAATCAACCTGATTGAACCTCTTAATGGGTAAAATGTTGGATTGGGTACTCTGGCTATGTGACTCTACGGTGTACATATCAGAACTCTGCTCTCTGTTACTTCATCTGAATTGGGGATGTCACAATATCAGACTTCATTACACTTACTGCAAAAATGACAATATCTATTAATTGTATATAATTATTATAGTAACCATCTTTAAAATTTACAGATGATTGATGTAAAACATTACACTGAGGATTTCATTGGCAAATTCAAAATGATATCCTCTTACAAGTCTGCAACACAAAGATATACGGGTACAGGGGCTAGTCAGATGACACGTCCTTCTCATTTCTACCTGAGTTCAGGTGTGTAAAGTTCCTGTGCAGTTAAAGTGTTGTTCCTGTAGAGGTTCTTGTTGTGGTATTTCCAGATCAGATTAAACTACAGCATCTCAAACCAAGAAGAAGAAAATCTAAATTATTATAAATATGAAGATCAAAAGGGGCGGAGGGATCGTAGTCCCAAAGGACTGAGGTTAGCTAGCATGAACATGCGTTTACCAAAGGAAGCATCTGCTGCATGTGAGAAAGATTGAAGTGTTGACTGTAATGGGCCTGATATTAATCTTTAAAGTCTTGGTGCAAAGACTCAAACAGGCAGAGCTGCACGGCAGTAAGGGCACAGGGGGCACAGGGGGGCATTCACGTGGCCTCGTTCTGCTACCAGCAAAATAAAGGTACGCAAATCTGTGAACTCTAAGAAACACTTTTTGAAGAGTACCAAATAAAAATCATACTTGTGCAAATATTACAGTAATGGTGAAAGCCAGTATATTGTGACACCTCTAATCAGAAGCATTTAGCCACCTACGTGAAATTTCTTTCCACGTAATACTGATTGGTATCTTTTCGTATAACGATTGATTAGGATGTTTCAGCGACTTGTTTAAAACAAAGCCAAATAGTGCTACTTTGTATTACTGCATGAGTGGGAGCTATCTGTGTCGTCTGATCACAGTCCTGCGTGCTCCACAGCTGCGTAATCTAAAAAGTCTGGAACTGTATGATGAGACTGATGTTGGAGTCAGTTCATCCATAATTCAATCAGCTCAGAAACAGATTCATTTTCAGACGGCAGTAAGGCCACAGACAGTGGACTGTGGCAGGATGTAATTAACAACTGCCCAGAATATCAGGTTCACTGTGAAATGTTCTATTGATATCCACCGGGCATTATTTATTATTTATTACTGTTTTGGTGAGACCCTGACCTTCCCCTCAGTGCCTTTAACGACCATTAAATCCTTCAGCTTTGGCTGCTGTGGTGCATGAGGCCACTAACTTAACGTCCCTTGTTTTAAACTGATTCATTAAATGATTGATTGTGTGGTGAACTGGTCCCAACTCTGTTATAGATTGAATATTCATAAACCTTTACCTACTGTGCTACATGATTTCGTGGAGGTACATTGCATTGACACAGACAGAGAAAAGTTACCACGGGGCACTGCTGACAGCCATGAGACCATAATCAATGTTGTGTACTGATGTTTGATGGATTATCTATACTGATTAGTTTCTTCTGTGGAACAAACTAATCTGATTCCCCCTTATTAACTGCCATCAGGGCCTTTTCATGTAATGCAGTCATAATTCCCACCATCCAGCGACTGCATGAGTGGGGAGGGATTCATGGGAATATGCACAGATTACTGTGAATTGACAGTTGAAAGTTTACATACACTATACAAAAAGTCATATGCATGTTTTTCTCACTGTCTGCCATGAAATCAGAATAAACCTTTCCTGTTTGAGGTCAGTTAGGATTACCAAAATTATTTAGATGTACCAAATGCCAGAACAATGAGGGAGAGAATTTTTTAAGGTATTTTTATTACTTTCTGCAAAGTCAGAAGTTTACATACTGTACATTTTATGAGTGTTTGGTACCATTGCCCTTAAACTGTATGACTCGGGCCAGACGTTCGGACATCCTTACACAAGCTTCTCCCTTAGAGCTAGGGTGAGGGTGGTAGGAATTTGGGCCTGTTCCTCCTGACAGGACTGGTGTAACTGAGCCACGTTTGTACCCGCCCTGCTCGCACTCGCCTTTTCAGCTTTGCCCATAAATGTTCAATAGGATTGAGATCAGGGCTTTGTGCTGGCCACTCCAAAACATTGACTTTGTTATCCTTAAAACACTTCGTAACCAGTTTGGCAGTATGCTTCGGGTCATTGTCCATTTGGACGACCCATTTGCGCCCAAGCTGTAACTTCCTGCCTGATGTCTTGAGATGTTGCTTCAGTATTGCCACCTAATGTTCTTTCCTTGTGATGCCATCTACAGTTGAGCAGTTTTACATTACATTAATAATCTGCGCCTGTCATGAGATGCATTTTCAGCTGACCAGACAAATCATGGTCATAGTTGGTTTTACAGAGAAGTCCTGCAACCACAGTGACTTTGAGCCTCATTGTCATTTACCTGTGCTAGCAATAAAACATAACAGTGTCAAGCTGCAGTGTTTTGGGATGCACTGCCCACACACTAAGGAACCCTGTTTCCACAATAATAATAAACCCAAGAGACATAGAAGCAATCCTCAACCAGACAAAGATAGCTTTCAGAGACGGAGAACGGCTCAGACAGGTGCAACATGACCTGAAGAAGAGACTGAAAAGAAGCTGGACAGGAACCTACAACACAGCAAATCGTCCCTAGATTTGTGTTTGTATATAGCATAGCATTTAAGTTGAATTATATGACACTGTATAGTACTAGAGAGACACCGTCAACCGGAACCAAATTCCTTGTGTGTGTAAACATACAAAATAAACCTGATTCTGATTCTGAGGTGTGGAGTGGAATCAGTACCATCTCTGGATACAACAAAAACAATAACAGCCACTTATGGTTGATGTGGAAAGAGCTGGAGGTGCTTTCCTATTAAGAGAAGATAATCCTTTGTTTGTCCCACATTGTGGGAATTTATGGTGTTGCAAACAGCAAAGGGACAGCAGAACACTCGGCACGAAAACAAGAACAATATATAAAATCTGAGAGGAAAATACTCAAATACAAAAACAACCCTCAACATTTAAATACATTTAGTAAAAGTGAATGATTATTGCATGTGAACATTATTGCACTTGCTTAGTTTAGGTGAATGAATAAGATGGTAACTAGTCTGCTGTGGGTCAGTGCTGGTTGTAGAGCAGCAGGGAGGAAGGACCTACGATGGCGCTCTCTTGCACACTTTGGATGAAGCAGTCGCTCACTGAAGGAGCTGCCCAGTGCTGCCACAGTCCCATGCATGGGGTGGGAGTTGTTCCCCAGTATGGATGCCAGTTCTGCTTGCATCCTCCTCTCCCCCACTACCTGCACAGGCTCTAAGTGCCATCCCAGGACAGAGCCGACCCTCTTTACGATTTTGTTCGGTCTCTACCTGTCTGCTGTTGTGATGCTGGTACCCCAGCAGGCCACTCCATAGAAAAAGGGTGATGTCACCACTGAGTCAGGTTCCTCAGGTGAACATACCGTGGCCTGCAGGTTACAGGTCACAGGCGACCAGGGCTGACTCTACCTGCGTCATCCTCATCTTCACTGTGAGCAGCCGTGGCTGGATTGTGTCGAAAGCACTCGTGAAGTCAAAGAGCGTAATCCATACAGCTGCATCTGAGGAGTCCAGGAGGCAATACGTCCTCTGCAGCATGTAGATGAGGGCGTCTTCGCTCTTATGCTAATAACTGGTTGTGCACCCTTGGCAGCAACAACTGCAGTCAGGCACTTGCCATAACTGGCACTGAGTCCTTCGCATCACTATGGAGGAATTTTGGCAAAATTGTTTTAATTCAGCCACATTTGAGACTTTTTGACATGCCAAAATGTCTCAACCTGATTTAAGTCCGGAATTTGACCAGGCCATTCCAAATCCTTCATTTTTTTCTTTTATCTATTCAGATGTGGAATGATGATGAACTCTGACGGCCTGTTCGTTAGATCGTGGTATGATGTGTTGCTCTTTGAAATCTTTTAGCCTACTTTGTCAGACAGTTTCTTTTTAAGGGGTTTCTTGATTGAGCAGGTCTGGCAGTAATCAGGCCCGGGTCAATGTCAGTTTTATTTCTACAGCACATCTAAAAACAGCAAGGTTGACCAAAGTGCTTTACACGTTCATTAGAAGAACAACAAGGTTCGACTGGCTCCTCTCGATGTGGAGGAGCAGCAGCTCTACTGTGAGCCCCTCCCGAATGGCTGCACCCCTCACCCTGTCGCTAAGGCCTTAGCCACCCTTCGGAGGAAGCTCATTTCTGCCGCTTGTATTCACATTCTCGTTCTTGTGGTCACTACCCAAAGCTCATGACCATAGGTCAGGGTGGGGACGTAGACTGACCGCTAAATCGACAGCTTCGCTTTCACACTCAGCTCCCTCTGATTGGTAGGCAGATATATAAAAAATAAATATATAAATATGAATATCTTTGGAAGTACAGAATGGGATGTAAGGGATGATCCTAAGAGTCTGTGTCATTTCAGTGTGCCTCCAACATAGTGTGTAGTATATATAGTATGTAATGCTTTGATGGATGAGAGACAGTGGATCAGTTTGTTTTGATGATGGTGATGTTTTTAATCATTATGATGATAATGTAATGCAGGTCGATGTTCTTGCGTGCTGAGGGAGAAAAAGAGAGAGCTTGATGCCTCACAGGTACTGTCTCTTTCTTATCTCTCTTCACACGACCTTCTCTGTATCGTTATGCCTTCTCTGAATAAAACCACCCTAAAACAGGTTTTTCTTTTCTTTCCCCACCTCCATGACCACGATCAGGTGTACTGAAATGTTGTTACTGTTTTTTGGGAGCGGGTGGGCTTATTCGTTAATGTGATATGTTCATAAGAATAAAGGGTTCGGAAATATCTCACATACTTTCAACACACACTCACAAAACGAGTTGCTTCACTTTAAAACCTCACATTTCTTTTCTGGCCTTTGTGTTTCTGAAATTCTAATGAGATAATGGCTACATTGTTTATATTTTCCTCTTCTTGAATCATCATGTGCAAAGCAGGACCTCTTCAACAAGGCCAACTACTCAACAGACAAAAAGTCAAACAAAGGCCAATAAGAGCTCTCCCTTACAGGCAGCTGCTGAGAATGCAGGTTGGGGTCATATGGATGCACACCTGTTAAAAATGATTTTATTACAGTTTTTCAATTCATTAAACCATTAATCATTTGAAGCACCAGCATCCTCAATTGTCCTTTTTCCATCCACCATTAATAATATTTAGGCAAGCCAGGGCAGTACTTTAGTGAATCTGTACGGCAGAGATTTGATACAGTGTCTCAAATCTCAGTGTTACCAACGTTCGCCATGGTCACAGGGCTCCGCAGGACTGTGAGTCATTCTCTTTCATGGACACAATCGCAGGGCAGAGTATGGGACAGAAATATTTTGGTAACCTCCACATTGCTGGGTTGGTTTGTTAACTGTGGAAGTTCTACTCTCCTGAGTACAAGTAATTGCTAAGTGTAGAGACAAACAAGCTAGCACACTGGGGGCAGTTCGGGAATCAGTATCTTTCCCAAGGATATTTGGGCTTGTGGACTGGAGGAACTGGGAATCAGACCTCGACCTCCTCAGCCTCAGCTGCCCTTCAGTCTGTGCTGCAAGCCTGCAAATACAGGGAGCAACCTGGTTTCCTTTGTGATGTGGCTGGCCTCAACCTTAAAGACAGGATGAGGAATTCAGACACTGGGAAGAACAGGAATCCTTCCTGTAGAATTGTGACTCCTTAATTTAAAAAGAGCCCAGCTGAAGTGTAGCAGGAAAGCTCCAAATATAAGTGTGTCGTACAGATTCATATCACCAATAAACCCTAGTGACTCAGTTCCAATGGCAGCCACACACGACCATGTCATAACATTGCTTCCACCATGTTTGTCCGATGATGCGGCGTGCTTCAGATCACGAACTGCTCCTTTCCTCCTCCATAATTTTCTGTGTTCATCATTCTGGGACATTTATTTTGGGTTTCGGCCGTTCATATAATTTTTTCCAGAACTGTGTCAGCTCTTTTAGATGTTTTTGGCCTTCCTGTTCTCACCGTCTGTATTGACATTTTACCTGCGAGAGGTTATGAAAGGGTTTTTTTTTTACTAACCCAGGAAAGCATTTGCATTTATCCACTCTGATTGTCTTCTGCGGTCTTCCAGGCCTTTTGTTGTTGCTCAGATGGCAGTGCATTGCTTGTTTTTAGGACTGTATGTAGGTACATTCTTAAAAAAACAAAGTTTTGGGAGCTCTCTGACAGGTTTACTTCGCTTATTCAGCCGAATGATGGCCTCCTTCGCTTTGGAGCGCTTCAGTGAACAGCTACCAAATACAAGTTCAACACTTGACTCTCCTTTTCGCCTCAGATCAGCTAGACCTGAACTAATAAGAAGTCTGGATCGGGCCCTGCTCAGGCCTGCAGCAAACACAGTCCTCAGTGCAGCATGATAATCTGTGTGATCGCTGATATTAAGATGAGAATTTATTTATTTATTCATTTTTTTTAAATGTTGCCTAATGCCTGAGCTGATTTAATGTTGAATTAGTGCTTTTATTTTAGTTGTTAGTGTAGTACATCCATGTATTCATAATGTCAATTTTAAAATGTTTATACAGCTGTCACAGAAAACCACGTGCCAGTGACCAATCAGAGCCAGTTTTCAGGATTAACTTGCTTGCTTGGGGGAGCTGGGAACTGAATTGCTGTCCTGATTAGTGGAGGAAACCTTTGTGCTGTTGCCTCGCTGTTCTTTGTGGCTTTCATTTAGGGAATATACATAAGTATATTTTTTCACAAATTATAGGTTTGCCTTTGATTTTGTTTTTAATTCAGCAAGACTCTAATCCCCAAGTTAGTTGCTGAGATCTGGGAGCACATCAGCAATGTAAACACAGGCCCAGTTAGACAGGCTGTAATGAAACCTGCTAAATACTACCCAGCCCATTCAGCCCTCAGAGGTGATGTGGTTGGGACTGACAGATCTCTAAAGAGGCAGATTAAACACTTTTTCCAAGTGTGCTTTAGCGTCATCTGAAGCAGTAAATTCAAAATCGTCATCTTCACACACTCAGATAATTTGTGTATTATGTGTCTGTGTTTGTGTGCGTTTCAGACCGTGGAAAGGGACGACAGAGACAGGCCATTTTAGGTGAACACCCATCATCCTACAGTGATAACAGCTATGGTAAGTAAGTACAGTTTATTTCAGAGAGTGCTGTTCACAGGCATGAAGCCACAAAGCACCATACAACAAAGTAAGTAAGAAGCTGCCTGGCCACGGCTCTGCTGAACGTCTCTTCATGTTAAAAAGGCACTCTTCCTCGCCACTTTTGCCAAGTGCTTAGTCATATCACTTGGCAACAGTGCTCTGATCTTTGGGGTTCTCTGCTCTGATGTTTCAGGGTTTTTGCTACACAAATAAGAGCCTTGGGACTCTCCATTGTGAATTGGCTCTATATTAACACCACCTAAAATTATGACGCTGTAAAACGTACCGTTGTGCTCAAAAGTTTACATACCCTGGAAGTTTTGGCATGATAACGTACACACAGGTCAAACACTCGTGGGTTTAAATGGCTCTGAAAGGTACCCGTCCTCACCTGTGACCTGTTTGCTTGTAATTAGTATGTGACATTCTGGGCTCCTGACACACCCCTGCATGTTTCATCCTGTTGCAGTGATGCTGTTTACTGTGGAAATGATACTTTGTGTAAACGGGCTCCAGACTGGAGCATATCTGAAACGCTCCGGCCTCCATTTCCATGTGAACGGGCGAAAACGCTGCTTTTTGAAAACGGGGGCACTCGCACATGTGCATGTTGGCGGCTCCTATATCCACACGACCAACTTGGGGCCTGGCAGTCGGAACTGCAGCGTTTTCACCGTCTTGCGTTTCCGTGTAAACGGAGATCGTTTCTGAAACATTTCTGGGTGAATAAGTTACTTTTCAAAAACAGTAAAACAGCACAGTGTCCACTGAACACGTTCTTGTGGAAACGGGGCCTGATATAAAACGGTATCCAAGGAACTGAGAATTCCAATCAGTTGTGCAAATGAGGAATTCTGTTGAAACCAAGCCACGGTCAGGTACTGTAGACCGACAAAAATTTCAGCTGTAACTGCCAGGAAAATTGTTTGGGATGCAAAGAAAAACCCACAAATAACTCCAGCTGACAAACAGGACTCTGTGGTAAGAAGCAGTGGTGTAGCTGTTGCACACTTCCACACAATAAGGAGGCACTTGAAGAAAAATGCGCAGCATGGTCGAGTCGCCAGAAGAAAGCCGTTAGTCCACTTCCAATATGCCGAACAGCACAGAGACAAGCCTCGAATCCTCTGGAGCAAAGTCATTTGGAGTGATGAGACCAGCTTTTGGCCACAACTATAAACGCTACATTTGGAGAGGAGTCACCAAGGCTTACGGTGAAAAGTACACGCCCCTGTTGTGAAAGATGGAGGGGGATTACTGATGTTTTGGGGATGTGTGAGCTACACAGGCACAGGGAACTTGGCTAGATGAATGCAGCGTACTATCTTCAAATACTGGAGGAAAATTTGCACTCGTCAACCCGGAAGCTGCACATGGGACACATGTTCCAACATGACAAGGATCCAAAACACAAGGCCAAGTCAACCTGTCACTGACTACAGCAGAAGGTTGTGGAGTGGCCATCTCAATCTTCTGACCTCAATATTATTGAGCCACTTTGGGGAGATCTCAAACATGCAGTTCATGCAAGAGAGTCCAAGAATTTACAGGAACTGGAGGCATTTTGCTGAGAAGAAGGGGCAGCTTTACCATCTGGGCAAATAACGTGTCTCATCCACAGCTACCGCAAAAGACTGTCATTGATGTTAAACGTATTAAAATCTACAGTATTTAACCTTTCAGGGTCATTTGGGCAGTTTCTGTTGTCATGAATTAAAAAGACAAAGGTTTTGTTTTATAAACTTCTGAGCACAGCTGTACATACAAACAGAGTACAATGATATGCAAATCTCATAAACCCATATTATATTCACAATGCAACATGGAAAACATTTCTTCTTCGTTTGGCTGCTCTCTTTACGGGTCACCTCATCTGCCTCCGTCTCACCCTATCCCTGCATCCTCTTCTGTCACACCCAGGTTATGTCCTCCTTCACTACATCCATGAACGCTCGGTGGTCTTCCTCTTACCTCCTGCCTGGCAGCTCCATATTTAACATCCGTTGTCCAGTATATCCAGTATCCCTCCTCTGCACATGTCCAGATCATCATCCCTGCCTGTCTTGTCTAACGTTGTTTCCAAACCGCTCAACGTGAGCTGTCCTCCTGATGTGCTCAGTTTTAATCTTGTCCATCCTCCCAATGAAAATCTTAGCTTCTTCAACTTCTGCCACCTCCAGCTCCGCTCCAAAACATACATCATAATGGATCTTAATACCATCTTGTAGATTTTCCCTTTCATTTTTGCTGCTATCCTTCTGTCCCGAATCACCACTGATACTCATCTCCACCCACTCCACCCTGCCTCCACTCTGTTCTTCACCTCTCTTGAGCACTGTCCGTTGCATTGGATGGTTGATCCCTGGTATTTAAACATAGAAAGTACACATATAAAAATGTTTACACAGGGAATGAAAGAAATATTAGCTCATTTGGAATTTGAAAGCAGGAACGTATCTTTAAAAAGAGTTGGGACGGGGCAATCGAAGGCTGAATAAGTAAAGTGGTGCTAAAGGGAAACAGCTGGAGGACGTTTTTCAGAAGTAAAGATGATCAGAAGCTCACCAATCTGAAAAACTGCAGCTACATTTGTGGAACAATTTCAGAATGCTCTTCAAATTAAAATGGCAAAGACTTTGAATATCTCATCATCCAGTATATAATTTCAAAAGATGCATCTGTGAAAGAGACGAGGCCAAAGATCAGTGTTGGAGGCCTGTGATCTTCGGGGCCTCAGACGTTACTGCATTAAAAGGTTTTAGAGCAACATACGCTCCCATCCAGACAACATCTTTTGTATATTTCAGCAGGACAATAGAGCGTCCGTTACAACAGCACGGCATCGTAGCAGAAGATGAACTGTCCTGCATGAAGTCCAGATCTTTCACCAACTAAAAACAACTACAAAGACCCTGGACTGTTAGAATCCTCCATCAGACAGCAATCAGTTAGCATTCCTCTCCCAGAGGTCCAGCAGCTGCTCTCCTCAGTTCCCACATGGGCTGTAGTTAAAATAACGAAGGGATGCCACACAGTGGTAAACGTGGCCCAGTCCCATTGTTTTTTGTTGCTGTTCTCAAATTCCAAATAAAATGGACAATTTTTGGGCGGAATTTGGTTTACAAAACTGCGATCAAGATGGAAATGTCTGATGCCCAGAATGTATGCGGTTAGCTTTCTGTCATGGTGCAGAACAAAAAGAAGCTGTAGGAGAGCAGGCTTTAGTGGAAGAAACAAGGACCAAAATCCACAGTTCTTGTTTTGTTCTCTAAAGAACTCTGCAGAGCGGGCTGGCTAAAATTAATCTCAAATGATGCTGAGATGTTTTCAGTACAAGTTCTTCTCTGGATTTTTGTCACCTGCTGCAGTTCAGCAATAAATAGCCTCAGCTTACCTTGAGAAATATTGCCTCAAAGATTAAATGTCTAACTTCATAAGAGAACTCAGTGGAACGATATACTCAGTTGCCACTCAGTCTGATTTGGAAATATTTATCTGAAGTTCATACATGGGACCACCTTGCTAGCTAATGCTCCACTTTCAGTCATATTTCGTCCACACAAAGCTCAGTCCCTGCCAAACAATACAGCCCATGATCTCAAGGTTACATCCTCTGCCCTAGCCTGTTGCTTCATTATGAATGAATATTTTTGATTTTCATTTTGCATTCGGGTTTTAGTCCTTGCTAGTGAGTAAACATACATGGTTACAACACTGGATTATGGCAAGCAGAGTGCATGATAAACTATGTAACCATAAACAAAGGCAACAACAGCCATAAGGCATCATTGCCTGGTGTGTATTTCAAACCTGTGCTGCCTTGGGGCATACCTGGCCACGGGAAGGGCTTCAGGAGTCAAACCTGAGGAAAACTCCAGAGCTGGAGCATCTTTATAGCACTTTGGTCAACTGAGGTTGTTTAAAATGTGCTATAGAAATACACTTTGACTTGACTTCAAATCTGCCAGCAGGGAGTTGATAACATAACTAAGCAAATAAGAGATGGGTGGAGCACTATTCTGCTATACTCCAGAGAGAACTTTGTTGCCAACTCAGCCTTCAGTGCCATTGAACCTCTGCCCATCACTGAGGAGCTAGATGCTGAACAGCAAAAGTACTGTACTTTGCAAGGCAACTGACAGCTTGGCCTGCAGCAAAGCACCTGGCATGGATGGCATTCCCCCAGACCTCATCAAGTGCTGCAACGACACCCTTCTCCAGCCCCCGCATGATGTCCTGTGCCAGCGCCAGATAGAAGGAATAGTACCACAAGATATCAGAGATGCCAAGATCATCTTCCTCTATAAGAACAAGGCTGACAGAAGCAAGTGTAACTATCATGGCATCTCCCTGCACAGTAAGCAAAATCTATACCCATGTCACATGCATGTGACTCCATAAACTTGCTAAACGTGTCTAAAACGAGTCCCAGTGGGGCTTTCATCCAGAATGATCTACAGTGGACATGATCTTCTCCCTTCGCCAGGAGAAATGGCATTTTGTTATGCTTTTTTGTTAAGGCCAGGTTTAATTTCCTTTGTCTTAGAACTGCAAGTGTTCAGAGTCAGGATAGACTGAGAAACCCACTGCTGCAAAGTGGGAGGTGAAGGGACAGGTTTCCACCCCTGATGATGCACAAAGACAAATTCAGCAGTGTGTGAGGAAGAGGAGCCACCCAGCAGCAGCTGGAGAGAACAGACAGCTGCTCTGTGGAGCTGAGCGACACATTCAAAACCGTTACTAAATATTTGTTTCCTCTATTTGCAGAGAGATTTCCAACACACAACAGATGTATAGGGAATTACAATAAATAATATGTGTTATAGCTTTTGTATATTGAGACCGTTATGATATTGTACAATTTTCTTACCCAGTGTCTCAGAGTCATAGAGGTATGAAGTGATGTGGAATGTAAATAAATAAATACCTTGAATTTTTACCGAAGTGCCGTATTTGAGACAACTGAGTTGCATTTTTATAAAATGGTCATTTTTATAAAATGTATAATATATATACATTTTATAAATATATGTATATATACACACACAGAGACCCTTGTTTCATGAGCTAGCAAACTTGTTTACTAGCTAAAGTAAACATTACAGTTGGCTAAAGGGACTGAGCCCTCGGCCGTGGTGTTCTCTCAGCCTCAGATATGTCACACTGATTAACAAACAAACAAACAAAAATCAGATAAAACAAAGATTTCCTCCATTTCTCTCAGACAATGCTGCCCAACACGTCTGTAGCTGCTACTGTGACAGCTGCTGTGCGACTGGAGCAGCGCGTCACAGGTTAGACTGCAATTTAACAGCTACACGTCCAGCCTTCTCAGTTTTGTAGGCTGTGTCCTTCAAAGGATGCAGCGCGTGAATTTGGACACAGCTTTGAACAGCAAACAGGAGCGGAAGCTAAACAGCTTCCATATTCTCTGCCTGTGTCACATCCTTGGCATGAAGTGAAACAGCTGCATCCAAGCCTTACATCACCAAGTGCAATGCAAAGCATAGCATGCAGTGGTGTAAAGCGCGCCGCCGCTGGACTCTAGAGCAGTGGAGACGTGTTCTCTGGAGGGATGAATCTCCATCTGCCAATCTGATGGATGAATCTAGGTTTGGTGGTTGCCAGGGGGACGGTACCTGTCTGATTGCATTGTGCCAAGTGTAAAGTTATAAAGTGTAAACAACCCCACACCATAATCCCCCCAATTATGGTGTGGGGTTGTTTTTCAGGAGTTGGGCTCAGCCCCTTAGTTCCAGTGAGGAACTCTTAATCAGGGTTCTAGCCAGCGGTTGATCGCCCGGCAGTGTGCCATGCTGAGAATTTCACTGGTTCTCTATCGGAACTGTTCTATCACTTTTTTTTCTCCTGCTAGATCGCTACACTATAGTATTATTTCACCACAATCTACTACCGGGCACGACCAGTTTCATTCACAATGTGCACGCGCAATCTCGATGGTCCTGTTCACGCCTGATTTTGTGGGGCAAAATGGTGATCAGTGTGAAACTGAGGGGGAAGTAGAGGAAAAAGGGGCTCAAAGGACAATTTTGGGCTTCCTATTACACATAAACCCCAGGAGCTTGTCTTGTTTCTTGTCAACTCCACACTTCCTATGTCATCAAGTCATATTATATATGTAATGTTAGCCGACTGTTCACTGTCACTGAATTAGCAAGCTAGCACAGCATTTGGCATTTAGCATTAGCCAAAGCCAACTCTGTTCTAGAGACGTTAACACAACTCAACACTCGGGCGTATCGTCCATAGTCTGACGTTGATGTTGACCAACTGTCTGAGTCAGCTGATACAGAATAGTACTTTGCTTGTACTATTATACAAACAAAAATCAACATTTCTTCAACGGAAACAAAGTTAAAATGTTAAAACAAATTAGAATACATTAACGCACTTTGCCCCAAGCTGCAGTAAGTTCTAGGATCTTGGCTCACTGAAACAACTGAAAAGTCCTCTGCTACTGGAGAGAGGTACAGATAATTAAATGAACTTAATTATACTGCCTTTACCGGACGTATTTTACCTCACCAAAGAAAAGAAGGTTTGTAGAACAGACCAAATGTCTGTTTAAACTTCAGATAACAGGACATCGACCCTTTTCTCTTTTCCACTTGTCTTTATCGTTTCCTTGTAACTGCTTCGATCCTTTGCTGAGATCGAGGCTGTTGACCTGTGGCTGGCTCTGAGCTTTAGCAGCTTTGTATTTGTCATCATTTTTTAAAGTCTGTGTTCGGCTGGGTGGGGTGATCAGTCTCTGATCAGGTTTGCTACTACAAATGTGTTAGTGGTGGTCTCCTGGTGATTTACTCTGTGCTCACACTCTTTGAGCTTCCATGCTAGTAGCATGTTGGCTGTGAGTGTGTGCTCATCTATTTACCTGCATCGCTGTTCATGAATGAACCGGTTCATAATCTGACATACAAGAGACTGACCGGGGCTGAAAGTGCTGGGAACTGGCCCTGGATCAGTGCATGTCTAGTAACAAAGACACAGCCTGCACAGCCTCTCACAAGATATTGATTGTTCCAATGTGTGCCTCCTCAGGTCCACCATGCCCCCTGCTGCCACTTCCTGGCAACAGCAGGTACAAGCTCACCTCAGTGGACGTTCCGGACATGGTGTCTTACCCCCTACCCCAGTCATCCTCCTCATACTCTGGCCACGCCCCTAGTTCAGTTGCCATGGTTAGTGGCCTGCATCCATCCAAGATGAACTGCACTCGCATCTTCAACCTCTTCTGCCTCTACGGCAACATTGAGAAGGTAGGCATTTGTTCATTGTGTCTTTGGCACATTTTATAGAAATAAAGGAAAATGCTGTACCCGAATTATTAGCATAGCTTATTAGGACCATTCCAGGAAAAAAAAAAAAAGGTGTAGTGGGGAGTAGTAAAAGCTGGTAGAAAGAAGGAAAAGCCAGGACTGTGAGAAGAATACATTTGTGAGGCAATGAAGATATAAATTAGTGGGGGCAAACTCACCTCCACCTTGCTGGGAAAAGGCCTATTCACAAGCACATAACACACTGATCTGAGTGAAGTTCGACTTTACCGTATGAGCACCTACTGCGCCGAGCGAGGATGTCACTAGGAGGATCCATTTTGTTGCTCCTCCTCGCTGGTACCTGTGTGTTGCTGCATTCCCTGTTTATTGGCAGGTGTGATGCAGTGAGATTGATCCAACTTTCAAAGTGAAGACGTGTGGTTCCTTAACCCAAAGCTGTGAACTATACTGTCAGAATATTTGTTTTCTCGTAAATTTACAATTTGAATCTAGGAACTTTTTAATTACCTGCCTCTTCCAGGTCATTTTTAACATGCCATAAATTACTTTCACCACACTAATATTTTCATGGAAAGAATCCGCGGCTCTCGGTACACAGAGCGGTACTCCGAGCTCCTGAACACATGCTCATATCTGAATGAGTTGAACCAGCAGCACAGCTGTGATCATCATCATATCTAAATTCTCCAAGGTGCAGATGTGCAAATCGCTGATCAATACAAGTGTCAAATATCCTCCATAGTGCTGACCTAAGATGCACATGTCCTTTAATGCATACGGTTCATATTTTACTGAGACTAAGTGCTCTCCCAAGGGTTGATATGAAGGACTGATTACATCAGCAAACATGTCTGACTCTGTGTGACGTCTGTGTGTCGGTTGTAGGTTAAGTTTATGAAGAGTGTTCCCGGCACAGCGCTGGTGGAGATGGGAGACGAGTATGCTGTGGACCGAGCCATCACACACCTCAACAGCATTAAGGTGTTTGGTAAAAGACTGAATGTCTGGTAAGAAGTGTGTATGCACACAGTATTCATATCTTTAATAATGTGTGCGAATGTAACATTGCTAACAATGCTAAGAGGACTTGGTTCATTTCCTCAGCTAGTTGTACTTTAAAAAGTGGAGGTAAAAACTGAAACTCACAGGTTCCCAAAGTTTAAATCTACAGATTCCACGAGCAGCATTCCCAGCACGCTCAATAATCCAAACCACAGGAAACACAAGGGCAGACAAACGCTACACTAACGGGGCTTTTCGTCTGCAGCGTGAACCTGCTTTCTGCTGTAAATTGTTCATAATTATGTTCAGTTTTATTTCCATAGCACCGACATGCTCACATGCTGGAACAGTCAGTCCTCCACAGCCTCCAGCTGCTATTGAGCTTTCATTGTTGTGTTTGTCGCAGTGTGTCTAAGCAGCACGCGGTGATCCCCAGCCAGGTTTTTGAGTTAGAGGATGGCAGCAGCAGCTATAAGGACTTCGCTATGACCAGGAACAACCGCTTCAGCAGTGCTGGACAGGCCTCCAAAAACATCATCCAGCCTCCATCTGCAGTGCTGCACTACTACAACGTTCCTCCGTGCATATCACAGGATCATTTACTGAGGGTAAGGTGCTTCTGTCGGGTCATTGTCCTGCTTTATTGTGAAACTATGAAAGGACCTCCGTCCATCAGCCCAGGGGTCTGCTGTTGTCTGAAGAGCTTTGCTACAGATTATTTAAAGGGCTTCCAAAGCTCCGAAAACCATCTTAGGTCCTATCATACAGACACACATATGGAAGGGTAATCGATGTACGATTTGTTGGGTATTTCTGAATTAATGAGACATTTTTAGAAGACTGCCCTGTTTTTTTTTCTGAATTAAGAGATCTTTAAATCCCAAAGACCTCTCTTGACTTGAGAGCAGTGTGTGTGCCACAAACAAACCCACCTCCACGCGATGTAACCACCAATGATAAGCTTTGAGGTCTGTCTGTGTTTCTGCAGCTGTGTACGGAGCATGATTTGCCTGGCTTTGTCAAATTCAAGATGTTTGATGCCAAACGTAAGTAGACCTTTCAGTTTAGAAGCCTGTGAGTTTGGACGTGTGGATTTGGCCTCGACCCGCCCTTCTTAATGCTCCACTCTCTCTTTTCTCAGCCTCTTCTAAGACAATCTCTGGCTTGTTGGAGTTTGACAGTAAGACAGAGGCTGTGGAGGTTCTTACTGTCCTCAACCACTACCAGATCAGGATCCCCAGTAAGTCCATAACTGTCCTCGTAGTGGGAGCCTGAATGTGTGCAGTAGACATGTCTCCATCTAAAACTCACCGAGCTGAAAGTCACATCTTGATTTCAGACACACAATTATAAACCTGTCTCTCACACACCTGACTGTATACACACAGCCTTTACTTGAATGATATAGAACTGCAAAGTCATTTTACTTTAACCTATCATGCAGTCTCCTCTGAGCAGCGCCCGGCTCCCTTTCATGAAGAAGAACTCTCAGACTGAGCTGTGGTCATGAGCTCCCAGTATCCTCAATCACTGCCGACCGGCCTTTTCCCCATTTCTCACTTTTCCAGCTAAATGGAAAAACACGGGAGAAGAAGGGAGCCTTATCAAGCAGAAACAGTACCTTTGCTTATGTCCCTGTATGCTTCTCACAGTTAATGTCTCAGTCAAGCATTTATACTAAGCTTGCATTTGTATATTCCTGATTTCAGACGGGTCCAACCCATACACACTCAAGCTGTGTTTTTCCACCTCATCGCATCTGTAAAGAGCCGCAGAGCACGCAGAGAGCTGCCGCACCTGCCGATAGCTGACCTCTGACCCGGGGGAGGGAGCGTGAAAGGCAGACGCACAGAGCAGTGCAGGAAAGAGTGGAAACGGTGTTTATACAGTACCCCTCTGTCTCACTGCCCACTCCAAGGACTTTGAGTTTGATGGCCTTCAGAGGACATAAAGGACGTGTAATAAAAGTGTGGAGGAGAGAAAAACACTGTCTCTGTCTCCAGACTTAACATCAGTGCACAGCCATCATCCCAGCACCCAGTCACAACTGTCCCAGCTGACTGGCTGCATACTAATGGACTCCACCTTCCATCCTTGAATCTGTGAACTCAGTCACACTGAAGTGTCTCTGAAATAAGAGTTTCTGTTTAAATAGATGACATATGATGCTTGGAATGAATAAATTAAAGTAGAAATAACTTGCTCTCATTTAGGGTTTCTTTGTGTGCGAGCAGCAGCCACTCACTGCTGCTCGTATCTCGGCTTCTGACCAGCTCGTCACAACACAGCACCGTCCAGAGGTTCACACATGTGGTCTGGAGAGCTCACGTCAGGACCTTCCTCCGGCTCTCCGTGAGCTTCGTAGTTCCTTCATAAAATCCAGAGAACTTGTGATCATGTAGATTATGTGTACTGACTTGTGCACAGTAAACCTTTTAATGGTGAAATGATCATGTGTGCTGAGTACGTTGCTCACAGAGGCAAATGCACCCCCAGCTCTCAGCAGCCGGTCAGGAACCTGCTGAGCACCTGGATTACTGTGGGGTGTTGAGCTCACAGTGAAGCACCTCGAGGCGAGTGTTTGCTGAGAGCTGGCGCTGTACAAATCAAACTGAATATTAACAAATAGACAAACGGGTGGATTTGATGCGTCTGTGAGTTTCCCTCAGTACAAGTACTACCAACTGTTTTAATGACATGTTTTCTTCGGAGGGTTTAAAGTATCAGTGTGTCGTTTAAAGTTACCGGTTTTTCCAGTGAGTCTGTGTATTATATTCACACATTTTTTCTCTTATATGAGTGTTTGAGTCATTGTACACAGAGGAGTTGTGGTGGGTTTTATTAGGATCAGCTGCTTCCTGTCGTGTTTGTTGTATAAATGGAAATGTGATTTTTCCGGCTTCGGTCATTTCAGCATCAACACGTATGTTATAGTGAGAGTCGCTGGGCTCTCCTTTATTACCGCTCTATTGTTATAGTGAAATAAATGTGACCTGAAAACAGTAGAGACCCACCAGCCAGCAGTCAGAGTCTGCGCTCGAGTTCAGCTCGTTTTTCTATCCACAACTTTTCTTCGTGTGCAGCGCGCTAAAACCAGGTCGGCCGAGTCTCAGAGGAGAGTTCTCTGCATGTAACCACAGTCGCTGCTTCTTAGACCATTAAACTGGGAATACTGGCCCCACTGCATCAACCTGCCAGTACTCAAGTGTGATCCTTAAAGAATAGCCCTGCTCTTAATGATTACTTCCTTAACACAACATGTTTTAAGTTGTGTGTGTGTGTGTGCATACGGGGTTTACAGGTTAATGTAGAATACTGTAATAAGAACATTCATTTTTCATGCGCTGCCCCCCGCTGACAGCATGGAGACAATAGTGATAAAATAATGATGTCCTGTGACGCGCCCTTTATGCCTTCTCGCCCCTGTGACGTGTTGATGGTGTGGATGAAGTTGTTTGCAGTGCTACAGAAGAGCAGCCAGCATAAACAGACTGACTGTTTCATCTCAAACACAGAAGTTTTTCTGTGCACTTTCTAAGTTTGTGTCTTGGTAGCTGAATGTACACTTGCTGTATTTCCCAGTGAGGTGTGTAACGCCCAGAGATGACTGGGGAGGAAGATGAGAGAATTTTTTTAAAGGTAACTGCTCAGTGAGTGAGATATAATCCTAATAAATGTTGGAGGGTTTTTGGATATTGGATGGATACATGATGTGTTGCTTAATTATGTTTTTGTGAAATGTCTTGCAAAAGAAACTGAAGTATAATAATTTTGTGTTATTCAAAGTTTGCATGAAAACCTGGACAGTTACGTCCAGGCTAAAGATTGTGGCGGTCCACTGTGTGGGAGTGGTGCAGAACAGGCTGTGATGTGTGTGGTCAGTGTTGGGTTACATCAATGTATTTAGGGTGATGATGCAGATTAAATTTGACCTTTGACCTGCATGAAGCAGCTGCTTCTGTCCTGTTGAATTCAGTTCAAATACACAAAGAGCCGTAAATATGTGAGTGGCAGCACAGGTCAGCTGATCACAACCTGCACACGAAGTAAAATCTACTGAAGCTCACAATACAAATTATTATATGACTTATTTCAATGTGATTCGTTCACACCTTCAATGTTACACCCCATCTGAGGGTCCCCCCACCTGCCAATCCCCCTTTAGTGTGTTTAATGACTTTGACTGCAGAGCCATTCCATATTTACTGCAGCTTACTGTACTACTTTCCTGCAGTACTACTGGGACATGCTACTTGACATGTAGCTTGTTGGAGTAGTACATTTCACATAATACGTACTAAGTATTTTTCTGGGATGCTAAATTATGGGTATGGGAGCAGAAGCACTTTGTTCCTGTTTAATGCCTGCAGCATGTTTCCTGTCCCTGATTCCAGTGTCCTGTATAAGATGCAGATAGACACCGATTTTGGGAAAAGCAGCAGCAGACAGTTCAGATGGGTGAGACTGAAAAACCTGACGTTTCCACAGAGAGACGAGCTGTTTGGTCACAACCTTGTTCTCAGTGATGGCCTCATCCTGTGAGGAAACATTTCTCATCCTGGTGGAAGGTTTCCAGGATGACGGGGGCTCGACCTCAGCCCGTCTGAACCCCTGTGGGGATCTTGGAGCCGTGCGTTACAGGGCTCTCCTGCTCTCCATCAAAAGGCCAAATGAAGGAATTAGTTTTGGAGGAATGCTCCTCGGCCCTTGTGTTGGATTTTAGAGACTTGGAGAATTAATATCAAGGAGAGTTCAATCTTTTTGGTTGGCGGGGGGTGTCCCAAACTCTGCATCACAGCCTAGCATATAGCCTAGCTAGCTGCACTGCACAATAGTAACTGAGGACAGAACTGATGGAATAACTCACTGAAAAGCGTATTCATTTCAGATCTATAGGAGAAACAAGATTGTTTTTGCATGACATACATGAATCCATTTGTTTTGAGGGACAGCTGTCACTAAAGCACAGTGACCAACAGCCTGGTGTCTCCATGCAGAGGCTGCTGCTGCAGGCCTTTTGTTTTTACAACAGACTCTACTTGTGAACCGCGGCATGCTTATTGTACAGAAGATGTAAAACAAGGACAAATGGTTTTGACAGATGAGTTATTGCTTATGTGTTGCTGTGCTTATGTTTTAAATGGACACTGAGAGGTTTGCACATAACTTGCTGTGTTTCTAATGAGGTTTTATTTATGTTTTTATAAAGTTCATCTTACTAAATGAGGACCTTTATTATGAAGCTGATCGAGTTCATAACCCCACTGAGGAAAAGCACTAATTTTATATTTTTGTTACTAAACATGGCTACATAGGTTATTTGTGTTCTAAATGTTATAAATTCAGATTATTCAGTTTGTGCTGTTATATATTTACTCATATCTTATAGTTCTACATTTGTACATTTTTTAAAATATTGCTAAAGATAAGGGCAGCAGTAAAATGAAAACGGGGTTCATCACAGACGTGATGTTTGAGACGGGTCCACAGGTACGAGTTATTTATGATTTTAAAGGTTCGATATTGTTAACAGTTTGTTGTCATTAAAAAAATACATAGAACAATGTTGCTTTAGAGTTTCCGTGGTGATAAATTATATGTACATGTAAAAACTGAATAAATTCTGTTTGGGCTAACAGGTCGCACACAGAGCCGTCCCTCACTTGTCATCATCATCAATTTCAGATTAAAATTTGGATCAAAAGGGTGCTACCATTGTACCATTTGAAGGGTCAATGATATTTAATTGAATAGTTCAACCAAACACCCAATGGGAATGTATGCTTAGCTAACTGTAACAGTAATACAATGATAAGACAGACAGAAAATCATTTATGCCCAGGGTCTGATGTAACAGATGTGTTTACTGTGTTTCATTGGTGAAAAGATCCCCTTTGTACCACACTGAGATCCCCCAATGTTCTGCTCTTTATATCCTGGAGGATTACTCATCTGAACACCGTGTTTCTTTGATTATACAAACATCTCTGACTGGTTTCATGAATTCAGGGTTTGCAAAGATTTAGGAATTGCAACCCTGAATATTTCAGCAGCTTATATGAATTTAATCAATTAAGAAACCAGAATGAGTCGGTATAGTGATACAAATATGAAAATGTACTGCTCAATAAAATGAAAGGTGCACTTGTTAGAGTTCAGCATCAGTCAGTAAACCTCTGTGATACTGATGTGGTCAGTAATATCAGAGGGGGGTGTTCATCAGTTTCTGTTGCTTTGGTGTTCATAAAATTACCAACAGGTGCACTAGAGGGGCAACAATGAGACACCCCCAAACAGGAATGGTGTTACAGGTGGAGGACTCTCACATTTTTCCCTCCTCATCTTTTCTGACTGGTTTTCACTAGTTCTGCATTTGGTTAGGGTCAGGGTCACTGCTGGTAGCATGAGGTCATACTTGGACCCTACAGAGGCTGCACAGGTAGCCCAACTCCTTCGTACATCAATACGTGCCATTGGCAGAAGGTTTGCTGTGTCTCCCAGCACAGTCTCAGAGCATGGAGGAGACTCCAGGAGACAGGCAGTCACTGCAGGAGAGCTGGACAGGAGAAGGTCCTTAACCCATCAGCAGGACCGGGATCTGCTCCTTTGTGCAGGAGGAACAGGATGAGCACTGCAGAGCTACAGAATGACCTCCAGCAGCCACAGGTGTGAATGTCTGACCAAACAATCAGAAACAGACTTCATGAGGGCGGCCTGAGGACCTCACGTCCTCTAGTGGGCGCTGTGTTTACTGCCCGGCACCGTGGATCCTGACTGGCATTTGTCATAGAATACCTGAACTGGCAGGTCCACCACTGGAGCCCTGTGCTTTTCACCAATTCAATTCAATTCCATTTTATTTATATAACACCAAATCACAACAAACAGTCACCTTAAGGTGCTTTATACTGTAAGGTAAAGACCCTACAATAATTACAGAGAAAATCCAACAGTCAAATAACCCCTATGAGCAAGCCAGCAAAAACTATTTAAGCATAAAAATTCAAAAAACGATAAATAATATAGTTTCACCAACTGCACCAAAGAATAAAACAATTAAATGTGGATTATTAAACATTAGGTCTCTCTCTTCCAAGTCCCTGTTAGTAAATGATTTAATAATTGATCAACATATTGATTTATTGTGCCTTACAGGATCCAGGTTACAGCAGGATGAATATGTTAGTTTAAATGAATCAACACCCCCGAGTCACACTAACTGTCAGAATGCTCGAAGCACAGGTTGAGGAGGAGGAGTAGCAGCAATCTTCAATTCCAGCTTAGTAATTAATCAAAGACCCAGACAGAGTTTTAATTCTTTTGAAAGCCTGACTCTTGGTCTTGTCCACCCTATTTGGGAAATTCAAAAACCTGTTTTATTTGTTATTATCTATCATCCACCTGGTCCTTACTCAGAGTTTCTGTCTGATTTCTCAGACTTTTTATCTGATTTAGTGCTCAGTTCAGATAAAATAATTATAGTGGGTGATTTTAACATCCATGTAGATGCTGAAAATGACAGCCTCAACACTGCATTTAATCTATTATTAGATTCAATTGGCTTCTGTCAAAATGTAAAGGAGCCCACCCACCACTTTAATCATACTCTGGATCTTGTCCTGACATATGGCATTGAAACTGAAGACCTAACAGTATTCCCTGAGAGCCCCCTCCTGTCTGATCATTTCTTAGTAACATTTACATTTACTTTAATGGATTACACAGCAGTGGGGAATAAGTTTTATTACAGTAGGAGTCTTTGTGAAAGTGCTGCAACTAAGTATGAGGATTTAATTTCTTCAGTATTCTTCAATGCCATGTGCCAACACAATGCAGAGCAGGGTTTTCTCTGTATTATTGTAGGGTCTTTACTTTACAATATAAGGCATCTTGAGGTGGTTGTTTTTCATGACTTGGTGCTATATAAATAAAACTGAATTAATATAAATGTGGCTAGGGCACAGGGAATTACTCTCTCATTCACATCTTTTGCCAGATTTCTAAGTGTCAGAATTTAGATTGTAGAAGAATATCTATGTACACCCGACTCCCCGGTCCCTGTGGTACATTAGCAAGTGGCCCAGGCCGGATATATACATGTATTTGGTGGAGAAACCCAGCGTATACACCAGAGAGAAGTTACGCACATACAAGTCACTGGATGCTTACAATTATGTTGTTTGCGGGCATGTACCAAACATCAAATATCATGACGGACTCGGAGTTTTGTGTCTTGAAGGCAGAAGTTCTTTCAAGTCAAGGACAAGGAAACAGGACTGCTGTGTATGAGGCTCGGGTCATTGTACACATGTCAGAGAGCTACGTCCTCACAGCGGATTGTACCTTCATGGCAGCATGAGGACTTCTTCAAATTTCTTTTCTAGCTTGCTAAGGGTTTTCCGGCTGCAGATATTATTAATTTACAATGGAAAAAAATATATATATACTGTTCCAGTCAAAAGTTTGAACACACTCAACCATTCATATGCCAGTCTGCTCAAACCTTTGACTGGCACTGCATATTGTAATCTATAGTGCGAATAAATATTAATTTAAAAATCAGGACTCTCTGAGTCCAGTGATGCCTCACCTGTAAATAGCCAGCCACACTACAGTTTAAAAGCCAAATAGCCTACCAGCTAATGCTGTTTATTTTAGGTACCTGACATCCCGGTATAACCAGAGTAGATAAATACCTCATTTATCTGAGTATCATCTGAGTATCATCTGCATAACAATGGAAATTGATGCAATGCTTTCTAATAATACTGCCTAAGGGAAGCATGTACAATGTAAATAAAATTGGACCTAGCACAGAACCCTGTGGGACTCCATAATTAACCTTAGTGTGTGAAGACGACTCCCCATTTACATGAACAAATTGGAGTCTATTTGATAAATATGATTGAAACCACTGCAGTGCAGTACCTTTAATACCTATGGCATGCTCTAATCTCTGTAATAAAATGTTATGATCAACAGTATCAAAGCTGCACTGAGGTCCAACAGGACAAGCACAGAGATGAGTCCACTGTCAGAGGCTGTAAGAAGATCGTTTGTAACCTTCACTAATGCTGTTTCTGTACTGTGATGAATTCTGAAACCTGACTGAAACTCTTCAAATAAACCGTTCCTCTGCAGATGATCAGTTAGCTGTTTTACAACTACTCTTTCAAGGATTTTGGAGAGAAAAGGAAGGTTGGAGATTGGCCTATAATTAGCTAAGACAGCTGGGTCAGTGATGGCTTTTTAAGTAGTGGTTTAATTACTGCCACCTTGAAGGCCTATGGTACATAGCCACCTAATAAAGACAGATTGATCATATTTAAGATTGAGGCATCAATAATTGGAAAGACTTCTTTGAACAGTCTAGTAGGAATGGGATCTAATAAACATGTTGATGGTTTGGAGGAAGTCTCTATTGAAGTTAACTCCAAAAGATCAACTGGAGCCAAAGAGTCTAAACAAATACCAGCAGTGCTGAAAGCAGCCGAACATGAAGATAAATCTTGGAGATGGTTTTGAATAATTTTTTCTCTAATGTCTAAAATTTTATTTGTAAAGAAATTCATGAAGTCATTACTAGTTAAAGTGAAAGGAATACTGGGCTCTACAGAGCTCTGACTCTTTGTCAGCCTGGCTACAGTGCTGAAAACAAACCTGGGGTTGTTCTTATTTTCTTCAATTAATGATGAATAGTAAGATGTCCTAGCTTTATGGAGGGCTCTTTTATAGAGCAACAAACTCTTTTTCCAGGCTAAATGAGTATCTTCTACTTTAGTGAGACGCCATTCCCTCTCCAGCTTACGGGTTATCTGCTTTAAGCTGCGCGTTTGTGAATTATACCACGGAGTCAGGCACTTCTGATTTGAGGCTTTCCTTTTCAGAGGAGCCACAGTATCCAAAGTCGTACGCAATGAGGATGTAAAACTATCGATGAGATAATCTACCTCACTGGGAGCAGAGTTTAGGTAGCTGCTCTGCACTGTGTTGGCACATGGCACTGAAGAGCATAATGATGAAGGAATTAGATCCTTAAACTTAGTTACAGCACTTTCAGAAAGACTCCTACTGTAATAAAAGTTATTCCCCACTGCTGTGTAATCCATTAAAGTAAATGTAAATGTTACTAAGAAATGATCAGACAGGAGGGGGCTTTCAGGGAATACTGTTAGGTCTTCAGTTTCTATGCCATATGTCAGGACAAGATCCAGAGTATGATTAAAGCGGTGGGTGGGCTCCTTTACATTTTGACAGAAGCCGTTGTACATGGTTCCCTTAGGCAGTATTATTAGAAAGCATTGCATCAATTTCCATTGTTATTCAATTCAATTCAATTCAATTCAATTTTATTTATATAGCGCCAAATCACAACAAACAGTCGCCTCAAGGCGCTTTGTATTGTGGGTAAAGACCCTACAATAACACAGAGAAAACCCAACAGTCAAAACGACCCCCTATGAGCAAGCACTTGGCGACGGTGGGAAGGAAAAACTCCCTTTTAACAGGAAGAAACCTCCAGCAGAACCAGGCTCAGGGAGGGGCAGATGATACTCAGCTTTATCTATCCATGAAGCCAGATGACACACATCAGTTAGTTAAACTGCAGGAATGTCTTAAAGACATAAAGGCCTGGATGACCTCTAATTTCCTGCTACTAAATTCAGATAAAACTGAAGTTCTTGTACTCGGCCCCACAAATCTTAGAAGCACAGTGTCAAACCAGATACTTACTCTGGATGGCATTACTTTGGCCTCCAGTAACACTGTGAGAAATCTTGGAGTCATTTTTGACCAGGATATGTCCTTCAATGCACATATTAAACAGATATGTAGGACGGCTTTTTTACATCTGCGCAATATTTATAAAATTAGAAACATCCTTTCTCAGATTGACGCTGAAAAGTTAATCCATTCATTTATTACTTCTAGGCTGGACTACTGTAATTCATTATTATCAGGCTGTCCTAAAAACTCCCTGAAAAGCCTTCAGCTGATCCAAAATGCTGCAGCTAGAGTACTGACAGGGACTAGAACGAGAGAGCAGATTTCTCCCATATTGGCTTCTCTTCATTGGCTCCCTGTTAAATCTAGAGTAGAATTTAAAATCCTTCTCCTAACATACAAGGTCTTGAATAATCAGGCCCCATCTTATCTCAAAGACCTCATAGTACCGTATCACCCCAATAGAGCACTTCGTTCTCAGACTGCTGGCTTACTTGTGGTTCCTAGGATACTTAAAAGTAGAATGGGAGGCAGAGCCTTCAGCTTTCAGGCCCCTCATCTGTGGAACCAGCTCCCAGCTTGGATTCGGGAGACAGACACCCTCTCTATTTTTAAAATTAGGCTTAAAACTTTCCTTTATGATCAAGCTTATAGTTAGGGCTGGATCAGATGACCCTGAACCACCCCTTAGTTATGCTGCAATAGGCCTAGGCTGCTGAGGGGGGTCCCATAATGCACTGTTTCTTCTCATTCACCTTTATTTACTTGTTTATACTTCACTCTGTATTTAATCATTATTATTAATCTCTGTCTCTCTTCCACAGCATGTCTTTTGTCCTGTCTCTCTCCACTCAGCCCCAACCGGTCGCAGCAGATGACTGCCCCTCCCTGAGCCTGGTTCTGCTGGAGGTTTCTTCCTGTTAAAAGGGAGTTTTTCCTTCCCACCATCGCCAAGTGCTTGCTCATAGGGGGTCGTTTTGACTGTTGGGTTTTCTCTGTGTTATTGTAGGGTCTTTACCCACAATACAAAGCGCCTTGAGGCGACTGTTTGTTGTGATTTGGCGCTATATAAATAAAATTGAATTGAATTGAATTGAAAGAGAGAGCAGATTTCTCCCATACTGGCTTCTCTTCATTGGCTCCCTGTTAAATCCAGAATAGAATTTAAAATCCTTGAATCCTTTAATAATCAGGTCCCATCTTATCTTAAAGACCTCATAGTACTATACCAACTGGTCGTGGCAGGTGGCTGCATGGTTCTGCTGGGGGTTTCTTCCTGTTAAAAGGCAGTTTTTCCTTCCCACTGCTGCCAAGTGCTTGCTCATAGGGGGTTGTTTTTACTGTTGGGTTTTCTCTGTAATTATTGTAGGGTCTTTACCTTACAATATAAAGTGCCTTGAGGCAACTGTTTGTTGTAATTTGGCGCTACACAAATAAAATGTAATTAATTAGGGAGCTAGTGGAGAAGTCAGTGTTCATGCTGCATTCCCAAGTTCTACGTAGGCATGGACTATTTTCCACAAAGAATTCCACACTAAACAGACATTTCCACTGATACCCAGTTATATCAGGTTATTTATAAAGGCAGATGACACAAATCACTTAGTTAAAGGCATATCATAATGGTCTACACAATGAGATATTTTCTGCTTTTAAATTCAGACTTACTGCTGCACCCAGTACATTTCAAAAGGCAGGACCACAGGTGATTTCCAGAGTGTCACCGACCTGTGTCTAGGCCTGATTGGGGCCTACCTCATTAAGGAGTAAGTGGAAGCGAGTCAAATTAATTAAAATTAGTATAAAAACACTTTCTGAGCACAATAATTAAACTCTAAAAGCAATGCAATAAACAGATACAGCAATCATAAAAATAAATCTAAGTACAAATCCAATGGATGACAGTTCCAGTCACTGACATATGACAGAGTAGTAGATAGATTAAAAGATTACCTGGGAAACCAGAGACAGCAATGTCAGCTAGCAACCAATGAGTAAATTGCTCCCTGTGTGGACACAGCTTTAGAGACAGAGACCTGAAGGGCAAGTATTGTCAGAGGAACCACATATTTTATTTAACCACAGCAGGAAAAATGCTTTAACTGATATATCTGTGTATGTTCTCAGTCATCCAGGCCATTGTAATCTTGAGAGAGCTTTAAAAAAAAGGCAACTAGATCCAGCTGCCTTTGTTTCAAGCTCTCTCAAGACTTTAATTGATAAGGAGGAAGAGAATACTGATGAAGAGGAGGAACCTGCACAGATGGATCAAAGGATAAAAATGTGCTGTGGTCTTCCATCCCTCCCACTGACCGATGCATGTTGTAAACAGAGTGAGAGGAGTCCAACAAGGTGTGCAGTTTTTTTTTTGTTTTTTTTTGCGTAAATATAATAAAGTCTAGCTTTGATCTGTTTTTAAAATCTGTTTATGCTCTGTGAATGTACACCAGTATGATAAATGATGGTGTCATGACTCGCTGGTGAGGACTCAGGTACTGGACACAGAGATAAAGTGTGAACAGAGTTTATTCCAAAAGGTGTGTAAAAAACAAAACCCAAAGCTGCAGGGAGTCTACGGCCACCTCACACACACATTAAATCACCAACTCCAAAAAGGAATTTCCCAGCACAAAGGTCTGCGTAGAAAAAAAAATTAATTCAAGCGTTCAGATCTGGCCTTCACTGAGAGTTTGCACTGGCTTAAAACTCCACTCCATCAGAGTACATGAAGAGCAGGTGAGTGATGAGATTGGTCACAGGTGACCCTCGGGTGGGTGGAGTCCCCATGACCTGCCTACCTGTGCATCAGGCAAGACTCCACACGATACAGCCACAAACAAATACTGGCAGAAAAAGAAGACATAATAGAAAATATAACCAAAAGGGCCGGCCAGAGCCCCCGGGGGACCACAACAAAGTGTCAGACTGACACAGTGTTGGTCCTTTAACTCTCCAGCAGAGGGCAGATGAAACAAATATTACACCCTGGCCTCATGATTTTCAGACCTTTTCTTGCATATCTTCCTGTAGAAAATCAAGGACAGTGACATGAACATATTTGGTTTGTTGCCTGTAAATGGCAAAAAGATATTTGAATGTGTATATAAAGAAATACCAGAAAAACCCATATGATGACAGGAACGTGTATTTTAGAATATTATAAAAGATTCATTACAACATCACTTTTCAGAACATTACATTATTGTAACCCTATAAAACATTAGGAAATTTTTTAATGACTGCATGCTTCTTAACCTCACTGAGGCGTGGAATGAGCATCACATATAAAGAGTGGGAAATTACAAAAAAATAGTCACATGCCCTATAAAGGGTTTAGTTGCTTTATAATAACACTTTACAATCAGAGTTTAGCATCAAGTCAGTGAAACCTCTATGATACTGATGTGCTCAGCTTTTATCATATCACCCCAATAGAGCACTTTACTCTCAGACTGCTGCTATAGGCCTAGGCTGCTGGGGGGTCCCATAATGCACTGTTTCATTCATTCACCTTATTTATTTGTTTATACTCCACTCTGCATTTAATCATTAGTTATTATTAATCTCTGGCTCTCTTCCACAGCATGTCTTTTGTCCTGTCTCTCTCCCCTCAGCCCCAACCGGTCGCAGCAGATGACTGCCCCTCCCTGAGCCTGGTTCTGCTGGAGGTTTCTTCCTGTTAAAAGGGAGTTTTTCCTTCCCACCGTTGCCAAGTGCTTGCTCATAGGGGGTCGTTTTGACTGTTGGGTTTTCTCTGTATTATTGTAGGGTCTTTACCCACAATACAAAGCGCCTTGAGGCGACTGTTTGTTGTGATTTGGCGCTATACAAATAAAATTGAATTGAACTGAATTAATGATGCTGAAGGTTATTAAGGTTAAATCCACAGGTACACAGATTTTTAAAACTGAGGCTTTTCTGAGCTCATTTTGAAAAATATCTTCCTCTTCCACATGAAAACCCAAAAAAATAACCTCAACTTCTGTCAAGAGCATGCCAAAGCAACAGGTGGCAATATAACCCTAACTGTGAAAAAATGTTGGCCAATCAACAGCCCACAAACAATAAGACAGTGCACAGTCTTATTGTTGTGTGACAAAATCTTTGTTTTCTTTGTCCACATGTAAACACAGAAACAGTTTTCAGTGATTACTGTTTACATGTGGACAACAGCTACACTTACATAAACACCTGTGGAATACAGGGGACACAGCTGATAGGTATTAGGCAGACACTGTCCATCCTTGTGCTTCCATACTAGATTAGTACAGACCAATACAGAAACCTACTGTCATGGCTCAGCAAGCAGATGGACTCAAAACACAGAACTCAAGACTCAAAGTTCAAAGATTTATTTACAGTTCTGATACTAACTGAACGGTTTTCCAGATGATGAATTCCAACAGCACTGAACAGAAAAGTCTATTAACTGCTGCTCTTACTCTCAAACAGGCAGGGGTCCTAGTCACACAGAACAGGTCAGTCCAAAAACTAACATCTCACTCTCAACTTCTCTCTCTGGGAATACCAGGAAATCTGCACAGATGATGCACAGGTATGTAACATGAGTAGTACAACAAGCCAGCATCGACTCTGTTTAAGTAGCCGCCAAATGAGCAGATTGCAACCAGGTGTGCTCAGCAGCAGAGCTGAACACAGGAGGACCCGCCCACTGAATCACAAAGGTGTGGTTAACACACACCCACACTAACAGAGGAGAGAAAGTGAGCAATACAAACAGAGACAGAAGGAGTACATCAGCCTGACTGCAGACCATTACACCTACAAGACAGGGTATAGGTGCTGAAGTCCTTATTTTTAGGAAGGAAACCTGTAAGATACATAATTTAGAAACATACCAACCCGGACATGATCATAACATGCATCTGTTTGATTTGAAGTCACATGCATTACAGTGCACCATATAATCTGTCTGGTAGGTTTCACTGTGCATGTGATCATACCTGCAGTCAACCACACAGTCACATGTGAGACGAACAGCCCACAGTGTCCTCTGTGTGCAGCCCCCCTGCAGCTTCACTGTCTGACCGGTGGTGTTAGCCTCCAGCAGCTACAGCTTTTTAGGAGGAATGTTTTATTTTGTGTGAATTAATCACCCCTTCCTACATATCACCATGGAAACTTTGACTGTTCAGTTTGTTTTATTGGCGCTGTGGCACGATATACTGTTAGGTGATGATTAGATCCTCTAGAGCTTATAAACATAAATGTGAATGGGCTGGATGATGGGAACTGCAGATATTACTCAGTTACAGCACAAAAAACATGGAGAAACACGGTGCCAGCACTACACATTATGAATATAGCATTTAGCCTGAACTTTTCTTTAAAAAACATCATAACTGCTTCCAGTTCTTCTTCAGGTGTGGTTAGTTCACTGTGGTGCCTGTTCTCTCTGAGTTTGGTCCTTTCATGTCTCCTCTGTGAAGTCCATCTGGTCTCAGTGTTCGTTTACCTTTTTGTCTCTGTGGTAACTTTGGCTGTTTGAGTCTGTGTTAGTTCCTGTTTTATTTTGAAAGTCTCTTGTCTCATGTCCTTTGTGTTGAGTTTAACTTCCCTGGTCTCATTATTCCTGATTTGTTCCTTCTGTGTTCCTCCACCTGTCTCCACATTACTCGGTGTGTATTTATTGTCTGAGTCTCCCTCGTTGTTGTGTCTTCCCTCATAGTTGTGTGTTTCCTGGTCCCATGTTTCCCCAGAGAATCCTTATTTTTGGATTGTTTTATATTTTTGAAAGAGTTCTGCATTAAAGCTGCCCTTTGAGTTTATATTCTGTCTCCTGAGTCCTCATCCTGTAACACAGCCACACCTTCACAGGTGTGCACCAAAAACTAAGAGCAGTTGGACTGTGGTGGACCAGTACGACCATTTTCAGGAGGCCTGTGGTACACTGATGCACTAGTTCTTATACAGCGCTTTTCTACCCTTCTAAGCACTCAAACAACACGTTTGCATTCAGCAGCATTCACTTCCATGATTAACTAAGCTAAGCTAAGCTAAGTTAACTCAGGGTTAAGGATACATTGGGGTAGCCAGGAATCGAACCACCGACCTTCCAATCCTGCTCTACCTCCTGAGCTACAGCCAACCGTGAATGTAAACACACACACACACACACACACACACACACACACACACACACACACACACACACACACACACACACACACACACACACACACACACACACACACACACACACACACACACACACACACACACACACACACACACACACACACACACACACACACACACACACACACACGTAAGGGTCCTGTCACAGTTATTGTTTTGTTTCTCTGGTGCTTTTCCTCCTGACGTTTGGAGGGTAAAAAGGAAAGAGCCAACATCCGTGATCCCATCTGCCAACTAAAGTAAGAGTGATTTCCTCAGGATCACTCTGACAATTACTGGATGGACATAAAAGGCCTTACAAGCTGTCTAGCACACGAATAACCCCATTTGGAGCAATTTACCCCAGTGGCAGGGAGGGTCATACTGGAAGGTTGTTAAAAATGTTTGGATTTCTTCCTTTCCCTCCCTCCCCATGACTACTCATCATCTTTACTTTCAAGTTTATGTTTGTGTGCTCTTCCCAGCTTAAGTTATGCCATGTCCTTCCACTGTTTTGAAGGATTATTTCATTGCATTGGACTGCAGCATTTTGGAACAGCTGCAGGCTTTTCAGGGAGCTTTTAGGACAGCCTGACAATAACAAGTGCTCAGAACAGAAAGGCACTGTGTAAATACCAGTGCATCTACCATGTAGCTCTGGCAGTAATCAGGCCTGGGTGTGGCCAGTGAAACTGAACTCAGGAAGGGGGCAAATACTTTTCCACAGCTCTGTATAAAATGAGCTAGTTTGTTTATCAGAATCTGATGGCATATACATTTTTGATCAATCTACAAAGTGCATCTTCTCTAATAATGTGTTGACCAATGTAGCAGTGAAACTGAAAGATAATAATTACACTGATGAATATGCAGCTATACATCTGAGGAAAAAACAGAAGATCCTAGCTGAGCAGAAGCCTATATGAGTTATAGAAGATCCTGTGAACACCACACCACAGCTAGGTTGTGGCCCACAAGGTAAGAAACTGTCCAAACAAAATAAGAAATGAGACACTGAAACCTCATAAAGACAGGAGAGCATCAGTAGCTACTGAAATTAAGTGTATGATAACAGTTATGTGCTCGACCATCTGCCATGTCCACCAACCTGTAACTGTCAGACGGATGTTGTTGTCATCATTCTCTTAAAATGCAAATATACACTATTGCTTAAGACTCTGGGACCAAGTTAGGGAAAGTCAGGTTACTGTAAAATTAAAATAACATTAAATTTACCCACACAGTGTTCAAATCCACCTTGGTCCAGGACTTTCTGTGTGGAGTTTGCATGTTCTCCCCGTGTCTGCGTGGGGTTCCTCCCACAGTTAGTGGGGTTAGGTTAATTGCCCACAGGTCTGAATAATTGTCTGTCTCTCTGTGTTAGCCCTTTGACAGGCTGGCGACCTGTACAGGGTGTTTCCTGCCGTTCACCCTATGACAGCTGGGATAGGCTCCAGCCCCTTTGTGACTTACCTCTTAGGGTCCTGCTGATCTCGTACAATTCTAGGCATTCCAGGATCCATGTGTGAGATTTCGAGTCAGACTTTTTTTTTAGTCTGATCTTACAGTCTCGAGTGACTGCTCTATGTACCAGTAGCTGGTGTTGTGCTCCCCTGGTCTCTCTGCCTATCCCTTTCTGGGCCTACGCTTATGTATTGTGCCACATGCCTATTCATCTTAGCTGCTATGATGCCTGCATTTGTGTTGTACCTTGTCAATCTCTAGTTGCAATAGCAATTGCTTCCTTTGTATGTTGGAACACTGAGCCACAAGTTGTTTCGCCGTCAGTTTGGATGTTGGGTTTCGAAGAATCCATAGGTCCCCCATCCTCTTCATGTAATCCCTCTCGCTGGAACTACATGTGTAGTAACATTCCAACAGTTCCCATCTCATGTCCATTTATGCCATAACCTTCTAGTTCCAGTACCCCACTTATCGTCAGAATGCCCTGGTTCCTCCACACCTGATGCGGACCTTGTTAATCCGAGCCAGTATGGCTTCAGTCACGTATCTCTCGCTCATATTCCGAGGTAGTCTTGATTAGCATGGGGGGTCTAGGCTGGGGACCCTTACTGGAAGTATGCCCGGGTCGGGATTCAAACCCTGACCTCCTGCTCCAAAGACGGTAATGTAGTAGTTGTAGTAGTAGTAGTAGTAGTAGTAGTAGTAGTAGTAGAAGACAGCCTGTCCCGCCAACACCCACCTGACACCCACTAGTCCTCGGCCTCCTTTCTTTCTGCTTAGCGTACAGTCTCAGGGTGCTTGATTTGGGCTGAAACCCTCCATGCATGGTAAGGAGCTTTCTTGTCTTGACATCAGTGGCTTCTATTTCCTCCTTTGGCCAGCTTATTATCTGACAACTGGCAGGGTATAGGTGTTGATTGCCTAGATCTTGTTCTTCCCATTCAGCTGACTCTTCAGGACTTCCTTACTCTCTGCAGGTACTTGGTGGTTGCAGCTTTCCTAGCGGCCTCTTCATGGTTCCCATTTGCCTGTGGGATTCCAAGGTACTTGTAGCTGTCCTCAGTGGCTGCAATGTTGCCTTCTGGTAGTGAAATCCCCTCAGTTCTGACTACCTTCGCTCTCTTTGTTACCATCCAACTACACTTCTCCAGTCTGAATGACATTCCTATGTCCTTGCTGTAGATCTGTGTGGTGTGGATCAGTGAATCGATATCTTGTTCACTCCTGGCATATAGCTTGATGTCATCCATGTACAGGAGGTGGCTGGTGGTTGCTCCATTTTGTAGTCGGTATCTGGCTCCAGAGCCAATCTTGTTAATGATCTGACTGAGGGGATTCAGGCCAATGCAGAACAGCAAGGAGGCTGGGGACACTGAGTGTGCTGACAGGTACCAACAGGCCAAGCAGAGTGTGGCTCTAACAGTAGCAAAGTAAAAACTCAGGTGTGGGAGGAGTTCAATGAGGCCATGGAGACTTTCCATGGCATTTCTGGGAAATTGTCAGGCAACTCAGGAGGGTAAATAGTAAATGGACTAGTTCTTGTGTAGGGCTTTTCTACACTGTCTGAGCACTCATACAACACATTTACTCACTCACGCAAGAACTTCCATGAGTAAGTGTTCAAAGTGTTTTTATTGTCTAACACATTCATACTCCAATGCTTGCATCAGAGAGCAACTTGGGGTTCAGTATCTTGCCCGAGGATAGTTTGGCATGCAGCCCTGAATCGAACCGCTGACCTTTCCGATCAGTAGGCGACCTGCTCTACCTCCTGAGCTACAGCCACCCGGAAGCTTCCTGCTCATGCTGTATACAGTGAGGATGGAGTGCTGCTGACCTTAACTAAGGATATAGTCAGGTGGTAGAAATAATACTTTGAGGATCTCCTCAATCCTACTGACATACCTGTAGTGGAGGCAGAGTCTGAGGACCAGGTGGACGGCTCATTCATCACTGTAGCTGAGGTCACTGAAGTAGTCAAAAAGCTCTCCAGTGGCTAACCCCCTGGGGTGGATGAGGTTCACCCTGAGTTCCTAAAGACTCGAGATCTTGCCAATGACAAGGTGTTGCCCCTATATGCATGCACTCACGTGTGCACACATACACACACACACACACACACGCACACACATGCTGTCTTTCCTTCACCCCTCTACCTGCCCGAAACCTTCCTCTGTGGGTGTCAATTTAAATTTATATTTAACTTCAGAAGTAGCTGAATTACAATTAGTTACAATTATATAAACAAAGTATTTTCTGTAAGTGCCAAAGAGTATTTCATGAGAGCTAAAAGACCTAAGTTGTGGTTGAGATGCATTTTGATTTAATTACATCATGCCCAGTTACACCTGTACAGACTCTGACAATCAAGGAGAAGGCAGCCATTTCTATGTAGCTTAAGAAACACTAATCTGAGGCAAACATACCTAAATCTGAATTCTAGCTGCTCATGAAGATTTACTGCTGTGAATGCATTTCCATCAAATCCACTACAGCCATGAACTGAATGTGTCTGAATGTGTCTGACATTTCATGGATGTGCTGGAGATTATTTGCCTTCACAGTGACCTGAGAGCAGGATGTGGGTGTGTCTGAATTCCATTCTTGCTTTTCTAGTTAGTGAAACTACGCTTTAAAAATGTCAGGCAGGGTGCTGTCTAGTGAAGGGTCAATATTTAGAAGAAAAGTGATATTCAGATAACATAACATCAACCAGAGTAATACAATACAATCACTGACAGAAGCAAGGTAGCAGACCATTTTAACGCAATTACTTTTAAAATCAAAAGTCACAATAACAAAAACACGACTGTCGTGGAATTTTTATCACTTGATCTGATCCATACTTTGGTTTTTCCTACGAGTTAATAATAAATGAGAGCATTGCTCAATCCCTTCTGCCCTTTTGTGCTGCTGAAATATCACTGTAGTGCAGACAGTGGGTGGAGACAGAAAGAAAACATCTCCTCAGGCAATATTTCTGTAAGAGATTTAGCAGAATCCAAGACCATATGAATCCAGTTTTCCCACTTTTGAACATCCAGATGGTCCACTCTATTACTCATAGCTTTAACACGGGAAAAGCTTCACACAACCTCATAATTTTGTCAAGCACTTGTGTTTGATGACAATAAAGGCTTCTGATTGTGACACTATCAAGTGACAGTTGTTTTAAACTTTGGAGTTAAATGACAAATAGGTGAGATATATTGTGTAAGATAAGACAAATCATTATGTCTAGGTGACTTGGTTGGATTGTCTATGAAAGGGCAAGCCTCACGGGGTGCTCCTGGTCAGCATTGTTGGGTAACATTACTTTTGCAATTAACTTGTTACATTACAAAATTGCTGCCATTAGAAAAAGTAATTTGTTGACTTCCACCCATTCCCTGCTGTTCAGCTTTTGACATCCACATATCTGGTTTGCGTTCTTAAGCTGTGTGCACCCTGGAAGCCATTTGCTCATCGTACGTTGCTTTGAAGCTGATGTCTGGGTGCTCGTGGACATTCCTCCTCTGGCTGTCTACCCCTGCTCCTCCTCCTCCTCCTCCCATGACTGTGAATGCTGCTGCCTGAGCCCAGCCCCTCCTCAGCTTGAGGAACTGCTCTTACTCACAGGCACTCAAGCGCCTGAGCAAAAAGACACAGGGATCATGATCCTGCGAGAGGACTGCCTCCACACCGAGTCCTCCAGCGACAGACACGTTTTCCACGGCTGATCTTCAGACTACACTCTTCAAGCATCATGAGGGATCTCTAAGGACTATTTTCTTTCTTTCTTCTTTCCTTTTTGAGCTCACATTTGAGTTTTCGGCAATTCAAAATTTGCTGCAGCAACATGAGTGTGAAGAGGAAAAAGGCTGGACTGGTCATCAGCTGGCAGAAGTCATTTTCCATCATGGCACCTTGGAGGAAAGGTAAGGTCATCTTATATGTCCACTACCAGCGGTTTAGCCTTCCTGTGTGTTGTGTGTTTCCCTAATGAAACTTATCATCATGATCCAGTACAGCTTCCATTCTCTCATAGCCTTTAGAGCTTCAGTAAACAGAGGGATAATCAGCACTCTGAGCCTGTCTCTGCTGTTCTTTGTACTGTAGGTCACTGACAGTTTCATTTAAAGAGTGTGAAAAGCCTCAGAGGTTACCTGGACTGGGAGGGAACAGGTTGATGGTCAGGCATAAAATAAAAACTTTTAAGACCTGATCTAGCATCTTTTCTAATCATAAAACTTTTCTGGTCTTCTTATTTCATTTGTATAAGAAGGTTGAATGAAAACTGAGAGCTGTCAATACTTCCTCCTGTCATAGAAGACCGGGACCAAAGAAAAATGATTCATACAACAATGCAATTATAGTGTGGGGGGGGGGATAAACCAAAGGACTAGGAGCACACTGTGTTCTCCATGTGTGGAGAACGGCTCTCTCTGTGGTTCTCTGGAGTCCCAAAGCCTTAGAAATGGCTCTGTAACCCTTTGAGATGATAGACTGGTGACTTTGTTCCTCAGCTGGTTCTGCAGATTGTGGATGATGTGCTGCTGTTTGAGATCATGTAAATGTGTCAAATAAGAAAAGGGAAAACAATTATGGAGGGGGAGATACTTTTTCACAGCGCTGTACTGTATGTGTGATCAAAACTGTGAATTCAGCTCAATTTCATTTTATTTAAATCACAACAGTCACCGTGAGGGACTTTATATTAATGAAGTAAAACCCTACAATTATTATAATGTAATAAATGTAACCACATGTTTCTTTAATGGGTGTTTTGTTTTCACACATTAAAGCAACGTGTGATGATGATTTAGCTCAAAGGCACATTATTAGTTTTTGAAATTTCTGGGTTTTCTGGTGTTGATTGTTTTGGGGTGGGGGGGGTCCTCTTGTTAAATTATTGTGGCAAATGTTCTGGCAGCACTGAACTTTTTACTACACTGTAGCTGAAATGTCAGCCTATCACAGTATTGATAGTCTCAGTAATAGTAACACATTCATGAAAGATCCCTGGTTCAAGTAGACCTCAGGGGGTCACAAGCCTGGTAAATGGGAGGGGTGTGTCAGGAAGGACAGTCTGTGGTGGCCCATTGGGAAATAAGGAGTCTTACCAATCCTTGTTAATGATTCTTTGTTCATTTATTTGTTTGTGTAATAAGGGAGAGATGCTAAATCTGCTCATGGATGCTGCTGTGAGGAAGCCCCTGACACTCTGCTTGATACCAGTTATATTATTTGCCATCTTACAAGTAGGAAGAAGAGGGCTATTGTAAAGATAACACACTGTTGATAGTGCAGCAGGTTGCAGCGTTTTAGTATCAATGGTAAATGGACTAGTTCTTATACAGTGCTTTTCTACTCTATCTGAGCACTCAAAGTGCTGATACAACATGTTTGCACTCACCCATTCATACAAGCACTTCCATATGAATCTAAGCTAAAACTCCAGCACTTGTGTCAGAGAGCAACTTGGGGTTCAGTGTCTTGCCCAAGGATACTTTGGCATGCAGCCCGGAGCAGCCAATAATCAAACCACCAACCTTCCGATTGGAAGGGGACCTGCTCTACCTCCCGAGCCACAGCCACCCTCAATGTTCGCTTTACCTCGCTGCTTCACTTCAGGGAGGAGGAACAGATTGGTTGAGGAGCCAAACTGTAACAAAACATTACCGACAGAAATCTGATGTGCTCTGTTTCACAAGAAAACAGAATAACCAGAACAATTTGAGTAAAGGTGCTTCCATAAATCTCACATTTGCTGACTAATAGACAGGAAAATGGTGCAGAGAGGCGTCACATTGCTCAGAGTTCAGGTGAGTGAAATGTGTGATAGATACAAAGAAGAGTAGATTTCACCCACTGACTGACATCAAGGTTTGAGAGCTTTGCTCTGATGAGGAATGTTGTCAGTGTGTCTGGATACTTAGTATCCATCTTATCTAGCTTTCTTGGTCAACTTGAGTCTAAATCATCGTGGAAGATTTTACTTTGTTTCCAATTTAAACTTTCCACAGCAAATGTGACAGAAAACACAGCTACAACAGGAACCTCCTGCTTCTCTTCAGGAATAGGGAAGCAGCTTTCATACTCACATCATTGAGAAGAATAGAAAGTAATAAAAATCTAGCATTGCATCTCTTTGTAGCCTTTAATTGCCCAACAATTTCATTGTACTACAAGCTGGAGCACTGCCCAAACACTGTATAACAGACCTACCCTCAGAAAACAACAACAACAACAACCCTGTTTGTTGAACAGGGTTGTTGTTGTTGTTGTTTTTCCCAATGGTTGCTTTTATTTTGGACACTTGAGTTGTGTTTGAGTGACAGAGGTGAGTTATTTTGTTCTGTGGCTCTCCATGTTTTTGTTAGTGGTGCTTTAGTCGGTTTGAAGCAATCCTGAAAAAAGTGTAAACAGTGCTTATTTGTTATGTATTTATTTAGAATACGTGTAACTGCTGGAAAGCTTGAAATGTAATTTTAGAGACTAAATACTGTGACTAATTTTCATAAAGGTGATCCAGCTCCACCGCAGAAATGGGACAGATTAATGAAGAGATTGATGGGAGGAGTTTTGTGCTCCTGCACATTCTTGTCTTATCTAAATGGCTTTTGATAAGACAGGGCCCCACTGACTTTGATAAAGACAAGAAGTCTGGGTTTCATGGATTGATGGCACTGTGGTCAAGAAAGTAGTGGAAAACATAACAGGGACCCCAGCTGGGCAGCAGATACAAACTAAAACGTGCTGCCAGCTGGATTTCCTCCCCTCACTGCACAGTTCATCCGTGTTTCTGTGTACCGATTTATCCTCTGCATATTTGACTGCAGATAAACTGCATATGGAATTCTCATTGGGATGAGATGGATTTCCGAGCTGGTTGGATACAAACTTTAGAAAATGTTGTGATAAATGCTGAGTTGCCTGATGTCAGGTGCCTTGTTTTTGTTTGTGGTGCTTTAGTCTCTTTAGGTGTTATATATTTATTCAGAATCTATATACCTGCTGCAAAGCTTTCAGTTGATAACAATTTAATCAATTAAGGACTGAAGACAGTCACTAGAAAGGGATCCAGAGTCACACCAGAATGTTATCGGGTCTTCCTTTCTGCTCCAGATCTCCAGCAGGTTCTATGAAATTACACCTGGTGGTTGTCTCGCTGACAAACAGAAAGCAGGCACTGATAATATTCCTCCACCTTGGCTCTACACCCGGCAGACCTGCCTTCCTAAAACAACAAACAACTCCTGGCTGCTTCACCTAAACCTCTTCACTGCAGCTCCAGATGATCAATGGTCAGTGTGACCACCCACAGTGGCACTGCACACACACACACACACACACACACACACACACACACACACACACACTACAGCAGGGATGTAAAAATAGTTGTCTTGTCACAGCCTGTTTGTGACCTCATGTGCTCAGAGGACAACTGAAGCAACAGCTAAGAGTCTCCACATGCCTGAGACAACCCGGTCCTCTGCATTAAGAGACCATCAGAGGGGGAAGCCCACAGCTGTGAGAAAACTCAAGGCTTCAGGAATGCTACTCTTTATAAGAGCCTGTGCAGCCTGACGCTGACTTCATGAGCAGAAAGGCATTGCTGGAAAAACAGGCACTTCAGTCAAGGATGTGTTATAATTATTGCATATGAATCTGTATGATTATAATCTGCATTTCTTCCATTTGTAATGTTGAGCTACTTTTGCTTGCAGCCATCTTATTATACATAAGATGTAGGATAGTGTCAATCAAAAAACATATCAGCATGTTTTCAGAAATAAATATTATTTTTATAAAGAAGTCACTAAATCATTTTTAACTGGAAAAACGTGTACTGTGACTCGAGTCCCTAAAATGGAACCAGGTTCTCGCTCTCATGAACCATTTTTGTTGCTACTGCAGAAAATGTAAGTTTGGAAAACCTGCAGATTAAGCAAAACAACACAAACTTTATTTAATTACAGTTTTCTGTAAAGAACGTCTGACTGCATAACACCCCAGTGATGCTTACACATTTCTGTTCTTATATGGATTTAACTAGTGAGAATTAACCAGTTACAATTATCTCCAAGTGACCCTGGTCATGATGCAGCATCAGCTGAGACCTTGATTACACTACTTTGGTCCTCTGGAGTTGCAGTGACGTAAGTATGATCAGGCTGTGAGTGTGCAGATCCCGCTGAGACAGGATGTTTGATTGAACATCCTGAGCTGTGTTTTTCCTCCTGCCTTTAAGGCAGCTCAGAGTTTTGTTTGGCATCCAGAGGAGGCGACAGGGGGATCTGCTTACTCAGCTTTAACACCTTCAGTCCTGAAAACTCAGACTTTTTAAGTACTCACATGAAAATTCAGCAGACTGAGAAATGAATGTGATGGGAAACAGTTAGGATGAGTGTGGGCAGGGGCAGAGTTGGTGGACGGTCTGTAATTACATGTTGTTGGGTTTAGTCAAGCACAGAGACTGGAAATAGGCTGAGTCAGCAGTGAATTATAGGATAGAATATCTGTTTGTGTTGTTTGGCCAGGATGAGAACAGCTGGATGAAGGTGACACCTGTGCAGCTGACAGTGATTTCAGGGAGAGAACTGTAGGGATGTGTGGGGATTGTTTCACAATGGCCAGAAGTCAGATTACACGCCTGAGTTGCCCGGATGACTTCAGTGTGTAATTACTCTCAGCCCTTTTTGTGAGCTGGTGATTCACGTGAAGAAGCACGCACCGAGAACCGATGAAGAAAATAAGAGTGAGACTCAGAATGGCAGCGAGTACAGACCAGTATCTGATGTTATTCTTTTAACCAGAGCCTGTACACTTATACCCGACGTTTCTCACTTTCACATGATTTGTTTCTGGAAATAAATTGACTAACAGACACTGCAGAGGAGCTACAAGCAGGTCACAACCTGGAGCTTTCAGGCCCTGCCTTACCTTCCTCCCATAAATGCATCAAAGCTTCCTTCTGGCTCACATTGGCTCACTGGATGGTTGACAGTTTGCTTGCTTGTTAGCACGTAAAGTGCTGTCTAGTACTGCTGTACATAGTGCAACATGTCTGATCAGGAGTTTCACTCACACACACAGAATATTTCCTTTTATGGTGGAAGCAGGGATGGGTCAGTGTCCACGATCTGCTCTCTGCTGCACAAACTCAGGGCAGGCATGAGGTGACACTCGTATATCTGCAGGGTGTAACAGCTCACCACAGGGTGACATGTAACCCTGATAAAAAGGTTTAAGGGCTCTGACATCGATCTTAATTGTAAATACATCAAAACAGAGATATGAATTCAATTCAAATGACTTTGTTGTGTTGTGTTGTTGTAGGGTTTTTACCCACAATACATCTTGTCCTGACATATGGCATAGAAACTGAAGACCTAACAGTATTCCCTGAAAGCCCCCTCCTGTCTGATCATTTCTTAGTAACATTTACATTTACTTTAATGGATTACACAGCAGTGGGGAATAAGTTTTATTACAGTAGGAGTCTTTGTGAAAGTGCTGTAACTAAGTTTAAGGATCTAATTCCTTCATTATTATGCTCTTCAGTGCCATGTGCCAACACAGTGCAGAGCAGCTACCTAAACTCTGCTCCCACTGAGGTAGATTATCTCATCGATAGTTTTACATCCTCATTGCGTACGACTTTGGATACTGTGGCTCCTCTGAAAAGGAAAGCCTCAAATCAGAAGTGCCTGACTCCGTGGTATAATTCACAAACGCGCAGCTTAAAGCAGATAACCCGTAAGCTGGAGAGGGAATGGCGTCTCACTAAAGTAGAAGATGCTCATTTAGCCTGGAAAAAGAGTTTGTTGCTCTATAAAAAAGCCCTCCGTAAAGCTAGGACATCTTACTATTCATCATTAATTGAAGAAAATAAGAACAACCCCAGGTTTGTTTTCAGCACTGTAGCCAGGCTGACAAAGAGTCAGAGCTCTGTAGAGCCCAGTATTCCTTTCACTTTAACTAGTAATGACTTCATGGATTTCTTTACAAATAAAATTTTAGACATTAGAGGAAAAATTATTCAAAACCATCTCCAAGATTTATCTTCATGTTCGGCTGCTTTCAGCACTGCTGGTATTTGTTTAGACTCTTTGGCTCCAGTTGATCTTTTGGAGTTAACTTCAATAGTTACTTCCTCCAAACCATCAACATGTTTATTAGATCCCATTCCTACTAGACTGTTCAAAGAAGTCTTTCCAATTATTGATGCCTCAATCTTAAATATGATCAATCTGTCTTTATTAGGTGGCTATGTACCACAGGCCTTCAAGGTGGCAGTAATTAAACCGCTACTTAAAAAGCCATCACTTGACCCAGCTGTCTTAGCTAATTATAGGCCAATCTCCAACCTTCCTTTTCTCTCCAAAATCCTTGAAAGAGTAGTTGTAAAACAGCTAACTGATCATCTGCAGAGGAACGGTTTATTTGAAGAGTTTCAGTCAGGTTTCAGAATTCATCACAGTACAGAAACAGCATTAGTGAAGGTTACAAATGATCTTCTTACAGCCTCTGACAGTGGACTCATCTCTGTGCTTGTCCTGTTGGACCTCAGTGCAGCTTTGATACTGTTGATCATAACATTTTATTACAGAGATTAGAGCATGCCATAGGTATTAAAGGTACTGCACTGCAGTGGTTTGAATCATATTTATCAAATAGACTCCAATTTGTTCATGTAAATGGGGAGTCGTCTTCACACAGTAAGGTTAATTATGGAGTCCCACAGGGTTCTGTGCTAGGTCCAATTTTATTTACATTGTACATGCTTCCCTTAGGCAGTATTGTTAGAAAGCATTGCATCAATTTCCATTGTTATGCAGATGATACTCAGCTTTATCTATCCATGAAGCCAGATGACACACATCAGTTAGTTAAACTGCAGGAATGTCTTAAAGACATAAAGGCCTGGATGACCTCTAATTTCCTGCTACTAAATTCAGATGAAACTGAAGTTCTTGTACTCGGCCCCACAAATCTTAGAAGCACAGTGTCAAACCAGATACTTACTCTGGATGGCATTACTTTGGCCTCCAGTAACACTGTGAGAAATCTTGGAGTCATTTTTGACCAGGATATGTCCTTCAATGCACATATTAAACAGATATGTAGGACGGCTTTTTTACATCTGCGCAATATTTATAAAATTAGAAACATCCTTTCTCAGATTGACGCTGAAAAGCTAATCCATGCATCCACTTCTAGGCTGGACCACTGTAATTCATTATTATCAGGCTGTCCTAAAAGCTCCCTGAAAAGCCTTCAGCTGATCCAAAATGCTGCAGCTAGAGTACTGACAGGGACTAGAAAGAGAGAGCAGATTTCTCCCATATTGGCTTCTCTTCATTGGCTCCCTGTTAAATCTAGAATAGAATTTAAACTCCTTCTCCTAACATACAAGGTCTTGAATAATCAGGCCCCATCTTATCTCAAAGACCTCATAGTACCATATCACCCCAATAGAGCACTTCGCTCTCAGACTGCTGGCTTACTTGTGGTTCCTAGGATACTTCAGAGTAGAATGGGAGGCAGAGCCTTCAGCTTTCAGGCCCCTCATCTGTGGAACCAGCTCCCAGCTTGGATTCAGGAGACAGACACCCTCTCTATTTTTAAGATTAAGATTAGGCTTAAAACTTTCCTTTTTGATCAAGCTTATAGTTAGGGCTGGATCAGGTGACCCTGAACCACCCCTTAGTTATGCTGCTATAGGCCTAGGCTGCTGGGGGGGGGTGTCCCATAATGCACTTAGTGTTACTTTTCATTCACTTCATTTTACTCTGTTTATACTTCACTCTGCATTTAATCATTATTATTATTAATCTCTGGCTCTCTTCCAGTGTGCCTTTTGTCCTGTCTCCCATAAATATAATTAAATTATGTATAAAGCTGATATCGGGTTTAAAAACTCTAAAATGACATGTAAATGTTTCCACTTTATCAAATTTCATGCACTGAGCGTTCATGTGCATTTGAAAATAATCTTTCATCTTCCCGTCCCGTTCTGTCTGTTTTACATCGTTCTCCATCTCTGATAGTGTCACATACCTTTTAGCTAACAGACGCATTTTCTGACAAGCTTTGAGGAAACTGTTTGTGTGCTTGGACAGTAATGTGCATGTTCATATTTAATTATTCATTACTTGAAGGTGCCAGAACACTGTTCTGAATCATTCTGGCTGACTTTAACCTGTGAGAGTAAATAGCTTTTACTACTACATCTGACTCGCTGACAGTATTCTGGCTACTTTGCTGTCAGAGAACTGTTTATTTTCTCTTTCATCACTCCTGCAAGGCTGTTACTGCCATGGATGTCATGACTGCTGCTCTTAAGCCCTCTGAATTCCTCTTGAATTCATATTGTTTTGTTTATTTTTGGAAGAGTGATGCATAATTTGATGACTGTGGATGTTTCTGTATTTTAAGAGTCTGAGTTCAGCTGAGATCAGTGTGAAAACAGCAAACATGCCCTTTGCTTGAGTTCTTTGCTTTTCTGTTGCAAAGACACTGACATTGTTTATCTTTGGAAGAGACGTGGGTCAGAGCCTCAAAAAGCTGATATCACGCAGCCAGTACTGTCAGTGTTTTCTTACATCTGCTCCAATTCAACAGCGGTGTCCGAACAGCTGTGTTTTTCTTCCAAATGTGGGTGTGTTGGGTTTTTTGTTAGTTCAGATACTTTAAAATGAAAGCGAGATATTCATCGATGAAAACAAATCTGTCTTCCTGGTGTTTGTTGATTCAAAGTCATGGAGTTTCAGGCAAATATTGTGTTTTTCAGTATCAGTACAATCAAATCTTTTCACACTGTGAGACTGAAAATTATGCCAAGTTACAGTGAATTTTAAAATAATCAGATCAGGTACAATCATCTAACATCCTTTTTTAAAAAATCAAATTACTGTCTGATTCATCTTTCAGTTCAGGCTGCCACCATCACAATCACAACATTACTTTGTTCTCATTCAGAACACACACACACACACACACACACACACACACACAGCATTTCTGATTTCACATTCATTTTCCTGTGCTTGCTCCCAGCATAACAAAGACTTCCACTTTCATCCAGATTCTTTTAACGTACTATGGAGGAAAATCCCCTGGAAGGACCGTCTCCTCCCTCAGAGAGGATAAAAGCATCAGATTTACCACCTCAAAGAATTTTTAATCTTACATTTGCTTTGGTAAGATATCTCAATCTCCTTACAGGAAGTCACCCAACCTCACCTACTGTTGTCTGGAATTATATTCAACAGAATGGTGTTTAGCTGCAGTTTATTTGAACTATAATACGAAACAAATATCTTTAAGTTACCCCTCCCCCCCCCCCGGTTAAAACAGAGCTCCCACTTTTACCAAAGATAAAAAAAAGAAATGTTTTTTCTTTGTTCTGTTCAAATTCAAATGCTAGAAGGGAGAACATTTGTAATTTGATTAACGCTGACAAATTGTCTGGGTCCTGTGGTTTTTGGATTTAGAATACAGTACAAACATCAGTTCTTGGGTTTTTCCAAGCATAAAGCCACAAATAGATTTGGCAGTGCATGTGTACTATTTAAGCTTTAAAGAACATAAATAGTGTGCTATTAGTTATCTGATATGGACAAAATGAGTAAAACACCTTTTACAATATTAAGATATACTTAAACATGATTATAATTGAATATCTGCCTGGTGTCATATAATCTTTATTATTATATTATTGTATTATTGTTCAAAATACACATCACAGCACCAGATTCATTTCAGTTTGGCTAAATCTCAGGTATTTCATATTTTCTTCATAGTATCAGAGACCTTGCAGGCTGTGTGAAAGTCTTTCAAACTGGAAGTTTAGGAATGCATATGGGGGAGACTGTTCCATAGAAACCACAGCACAAACCAGCCACAATGCCTTCAACATGGATTGAAATTCCAACCATGAGTGCTCAGTGCTCGTTATTACTAGCTGTGACAGAAAAGCTGATTTTGTGAGTCTTCTTGTTCATGAGTGTTTGTGTGCTCATGGCAAAGACCTCTAAACTCTATCCTCATCACAAAGACGTGTGGTACTTGGTCCACAGATAAACAGACAAATCAATTCAATTCAATTCAATTTTATTTATATAGCTCCAAATCAAACAAACAGTCGCCTCAAGGCGCTTTGTATTGTGGGTAAAGACCCTACAATAACACAGAGAAAACCCAACAGTCAAAACGACCCCCTATGAGCAAGCATTTGGTGACAGTGGGAAGGAAAAACTCCCTTTTAACAGGAAGAAACCTCCAGCAGAACCAGGCTCAGGGAGGGGCAGTCATCTACTGTTGGGGCTGAGTGGAGAGAGACAGGACAAAAGACATGCTGTGGAAGAGAGACAGAGATTAATAATAATGATTAAATACAGAGTGAAGTATAAACAAGTAAATAAAGGTGAATGAGAAGAAACAGTGCATTATGGGACCCCCCCTCAGCAGCCTAGGCCTATAGCAGCATAACTAAGGGAGGGTTCAGGGTCGTCTGATCCAGCCCTAACTATAAGCTTGATCATAAAGGAAAGTTTTAAGCCTAATCTTAAAAATAGAGAGGGTGTCTGTCTCCTGAATCCAAGCTGGGAGCTGGTTCCACAGAAGAGGGGCCTGAAAGCTGAAGGCTCTGCCTCCCATTCTACTTTTAAGTATCCTAGGAACCACAAGTAAGCCAGCAGTCTGAGAACGAAGTGCTCTATTGGGGTGATACGGTACTATGAGGTCTTTGAGATAAGATGGGGCCTGATTATTCAAGACCTTGTATGTTAGGAGAAGGATTTTAAATTCTACTCTAGATTTAACAGGGAGCCAATGAAGAGAAGCCAATATGGGAGAAATCTGCTCTCTCTTTCTAGTCCCTGTCAGTACTCTAGCTGCAGCATTTTGGAAAACATATGTTCAGAAAATGGTTAGTAAGTTTAGCATATACTGAAGGATAATAGCAACAATAAATGTATATTTCTTTTTTTTAACAGGAAAAGGAGACAAAGACACACTACTGGACAGTGAGGTGGTCCTGACAAAAATGAAGCTTTTCAGCAACTTCCATGAAAGTCTCCTAAGGGCTGATGATGCTGTATCCACCATCTCCACCGTGTCAGTTGCTGACCAGGAAAACTCTGATGCCAGTAAAATCTCTCAGGTGAATTCTCAACTTGATGAAAAGTCTGGGCTGCATCAGGTCAACTTGGGCTCCAACTATCTGTCTGCCATTTTCTCAGACACTCAGCTCCCAAGGTTGTACAAGTTTGAATCTGAGGACTCTGGAGTGGAACTCCCCAGCGGAGCCAACTCTCCATCAACTCCAACAGGCTCTGAGCAGAGCTTTGTGGTCCACAGTCGAGAGTCCTCCTGTGACTCCTCCAATTTAAACTCTGAACCCACCGTCCTCCCTGATAAACTTGTCGCAGATAAACAGAGCTCTGAGAAAAAACAGGCAAAGGATGCAGTGGATAACAGTTTAAATACAGCACTGGATACTCAGGACAGTATGTTCATTCATTCAAATACACTCATTTCTTCAGCTAAGACAGTAGAGTTGCACATAGGTGAGCATGTGGGGCAGTGCAGGGTTCCAGAAACAGGCCCTGAAGAAAGGGAAGATCCTGGGGAGACCAGTCCTGTGTCAGAAAGGACCTGCTCAGAGGACATGAGGTTTGGAAACCAACACTTAATAAAAAGCTCTGATGACATGATGAGCAAAACCTTTGAACCAGCGCCTATTGAGCAGAGTGCCACTGCCACCAGTGACAGCCTGGAGGAGTACATGGACAAATGCTGCAGACTTAGTGAGGTAAGAAAAAATAATTACTTAATATCAGCTGATCCTTCAGTGGACTTCATACGGGTGCAGGCTGAGCAGACTAACGTAGCCCAGATGTTTCTAGGCTAGATGGGCTCGGCATTTCACAATTTCCAAAATCAACTCTCCCACATGAGCTAAGTTGACCCTTTTACTGGATATGTGCAACCACTTCTAGTTTGTACAAAGGCTACATTTGTTAAGTTAGTGAATATATTATATTATATATGCTTATTAATATCTTGTCTTAATATCTTTAAGTGCTTTGAGGCAACTGTTCTGATTTAGCACTGTACAAATACAACTGAACTGAACTGAATTGGATTGTCAGTACGATTCAACATGGCACTTTGAATAACTTAGTTTCACTTTTTTAAACTTATTTTTAATATAGAGTTTACATTTCTTGCTTTTCATATTTATATTTAAAGTGAGCATCTGTAGCATAACAATTTCCCCCTGGGATTAATAAAGTATTCTGATTCTGGTATAATTCAGTTCTATCTTGCTAGTATAGGTAAGGGTATTAAGCATATATCACCACCCATGTGTGCAGATAAACAGGAAGATCAGCAGATCCTTCTGTGCCTCAGAGCAATATAACCCTACACTGATGGAGTGCAACACTGAACGGTGCCATCACATACGGATTCATCCCCATCAGACCCTCAGTACGCCTTCATGTTCTATGAATGGCAGCATTATCATAATGAAAGAGCCAATGCATCAGACTAGAAATATATTATCATAGGATAAAGGTGATCACTCAAAAAGGCCTTGTAATGATTTGCAGTGACACAGTGAAAAACCTTTGAATGAAAGTGCCACAGCACAGGTCTGTCCTTTCCTCTGTCAGCCACATCCACTGTATACCAGCTACTCTACACACCAGCTACACACCAATTATACTCCAGCTACACACAAACTATACCCCAACTACACACCAGCTACACACCAGCTACACACCAGCTATACTTCAACTATAAACTAACTATACTCCAACTATACACTAACTATACTCCAGCTACACACTAACTATACTCCAACTACACACTAACTATACTCCAACCATAAACCAGCTAAAGACTAGTTATCCACTAGCTACACACTAACTATACACACTAGTTGTACTCCAACTACACACCAGCTACACACTAACTATACTCCAACTACACACTAACTATACTCCAGCTACACACTAACTATACTCCAACTACACACTAACTATACTCCAGCTACACACTAACTATACTCCAACTACAAACTAGCTATACTCCAACCATAAACCAGCTAAAGACTAGTTATCCACTAGCTACACACTAACTATACTCCACCTACACACCAGGTACTCACTAACTACACTCCAACTACACACTAGCTATACTTCAGCTACACACCAGCTACTCACTAACTACACTCCAACTACACACTAGCTTTACTTCAGCTACACACCAGCTACACCCAACTATACTCCAAGTACATCCCATATTTAGCCTTTCTTCCTGCACCAAATGCATAACATACGTAAGGGCTACCTTATCTTAAATCAGTGATGTCATTTGTGATGTGCTGGCACATCCACTGACTCCAGAAGGCCAAGGATGGGAGATTGTTTTCAATGTTTCTGAATTTTTTCTTTTTACAAATCCAGTTATAAGAGAAATTGAATAATGTGATCCAACAGTCACTGGCCATCTTTCATGCTAATTTGGTATGAATTGGACTGGTAATATCTGTAATACTGTTAACAAACAATCACACAAACATACCAGCCCCCCACCCCCGCCCGAGAACAGGTAAAAACAGGCTTTCACATGTCTATCTACATGTTGTCAATGTGCAAAAAGTAGGTGTGTGTGTGTGTGTGTGTGTGTGTGTGTGTCTGTGGTTTGCCTAGTGCCAACAGTGTAAGAAAAATTATGGCTCCTCCAGACTTGGTGAAATCCCTTGTGGGTGAACTACAAAGATATTTTATGACCTCTGTCATTATCTGTAATTTTAAAATTGCCCCAGCCTCTATGTCTACCAGGTAATTGCATCACTGTAACTGATATTTTCTGTAGTGTGCTTATAAGTTTGATTAACACATGGAGGCCCGTCGGGTTATGTTAAATGTATTTGTAGTGTATTAACAAAGCAAAACAATCTGTATGAATGCTGCTGGATAAATTAAAATAAATTACCAATAACTAACAAAAGGTTAAATGTGTTTGGATACAAATCTGTGTTCCCTAAAGAGAAAATGGATTCATTTATTATTTAATTGATTTTTTTCTCTATTAATTGATTTTTTGATCCTCTATCTATTCACTATACTTAAAAGTAACAATTACTCATCTAAAACAATCCAGCTGATGCTGGTTTTTTTTAGTTATTTTATCTGGATTAGGCTCGAAATTTCCTTTCTGATAAAGTTTATAGTTAGCATTTGACCAGTATTCCACTACTTCCTGTCAGCGTTTTCTATTCAATTCAATTCAATTTTATTTATATAGCGCCAAATCACAACAAACAGTCGCCTCAAGGCGCTTTGTATTGTGGGTAAAGACCCTACAATAACACAGAGAAAACCCAACAGTCAAAACGACCCCCTATGAGCAAGCACTTGGCGACGGTGGGAAGGAAAAACTCCCTTTTAACAGGAAGAAACCTCCAGCAGAACCAGGCTCAGGGAGGGGCAGTCATCTGCTGCGACCGGTTGGGGCTGAGTGGAGAGAGACAGGACAAAAGACATGCTGTGGAAGAGAGCCAGAGATTAATAATAATGATTAAATACAGAGTGAAGTATAAACAAGTAAATAAAGGTGAATAAGAAGAAACAGTGCATTATGGGACCCCCCTCAGCAGCCTAGGCCTATAGCAGCATAACTAAGGGGTGGTTCAGGGTCATCTGATCCAGCCCTAACTATAAGCTTGATCAAAAAGGAAAGTTTTAAGCCTAAGCTTAAAAATAGAGAGGGTGTCTGTCTCCCGAATCCAAGCTGGGAGATGTTTCCACAGATGAGGGACCTGAAAGCTGAAGGCTCTGCCTCCCATTCTACTCTGAAGTATCCTAGGAACCACAAGTAAGCCAGCAGTCTGAGAACGAAGTGCTCTATTGGGGTGATACGGTACTATGAGGTCTTTGAGATAAGATGGGGCCTGATTATTCAAGACCTTGTATGTTAGGAGAAGGATTTTAAATTCTACTCTAGATTTAACAGGGAGCCAATGAAGAGAAGCCAATATGGGAGAAATATGCTCTCTCTTTCTAGTCCCTGTCAGCACTCTAGCTGCAGCATTTTGGATCAGCTGAAGGCTTTTCAGGGAGTTTTTAGGACAGCCTGATAATAATGAATTATAGTAGTCCAGCCTAGAAGTAATAAATACATGGATTAACTTTTCAGCATCAATCTGAGAAAGGATGTTTCTAATTTTAGAAATATTGCGCAGGTGTAAAAAAGCTGTCCTACATATCTTTTTAATATGTGCATTGAAGGACATATCCTGGTCAAAAATGACTCCAAGATTTCTCACAGTGTTACTGGAGGCCAAAGTAATGCCATCCAGAGTAAGTATCTGGTTTGACACTGTGCTTCTAAGATTTGTGGGGCCGAGTACAAGAACTTCAGTTTTATCTGAATTTAGTAGCAGGAAATTAGAGGTCATCCAGGCCTTTATGTCTTTAAGACATTCCTGCAGTTTAACTAACTGATGTGTGTCATCTGGCTTCATGGATAGATAAAGCTGAGTATCATCTGCATAACAATGGAAATTGATGCAATGCTTTCTAATAATACTGCCTAAGGGAAGCATGTACAATGTAAATAAAATTGGACCTAGCACAGAACCCTGTGGGACTCCATAATTAACCTTAGTGTGTGAAGACGACTCCCCATTTACATGAACAAATTTGATCAATATGATTCAAACCACTGCAGTGCAGTACCTTTAATACCTATGGCATGCTCTAATCTCTGTAATAAAATGTTATGATCAACAGTATCAAAAGCTGCACTGAGGTCCAACAGGACAAGCACAGAGATGAGTCCACTGTCAGAGGCTGTAAGAAGATCATTTGTAACCTTCACTAATGCTGTTTCTGTACTGTGATGAATTCTGAAACCTGACTGAAACTCTTCAAATAAACCGTTCCTCTGCAGATGATCAGTTAGCTGTTTTACAACTACTCTTTCAAGGATTTTGGAGAGAAAAGGAAGGTTGGAGATTGGCCTATAATTAGCTAAGACAGCTGGGTCAGTGATGGCTTTTTAAGTAGCGGTTTAATTACTGCTACCTTGAAGGCCTGTGGTACATAGCCACCTAATAAAGACAGATTGATCATATTTAAGATTGAAGCATCAATAATTGGAAAGACTTCTTTGAACAGTCTAGTAGGAATGGGATCTAATAAACATGTTGATGGTTTGGAGGAAGTAACTATTGAAGTTAACTCCAAAAGATCAACTGGAGCCAAAGAGTCTAAACAAATACCAGCAGTGCTGAAAGCAGCCGAACATGAAGATAAATCTTGGAGATGGTTTTGAATCATTTTTCCTCTAATGTCTAAAATTTTATTTGTAAAGAAATCCATGAAGTCATTACTAGTTAAAGTGAAAGGAATACTGGGCTCTACAGAGCTCTGACTCTTTGTCAGCCTGGCTACAGTGCTGAAAACAAACCTGGGGTTGTTCTTATTTTCTTCAATTAATGATGAATAGTAAGATGTCCTAGCTTTATGGACGGCTTTTTTTATAGAGCAACAAACTCTTTTTCCAGGCTAAATGAGCATCTTCTACTTTAGTGAGACGCCATTCCCTCTCCAGCTTACGGGTTATCTGCTTTAAGCTGCGCGTTTGTGAATTATACCACGGAGTCAGGCACTTCTGATTTGAGGCTTTCCTTTTCAGAGGAGCCACAGTATCCAAAGTCGTACGCAATGAGGATGTAAAACTATCGATGAGATAATCTACCTCAGTGGGAGCAGAGTTTAGGTAGCTGCTCTGCACTGTGTTGGCACATGGCACTGAAGAGCATAATAATGAAGGAATTAGATCCTTAAACTTAGTTACAGCACTTTCACAAAGACTCCTACTGTAATAAAAGTTATTCCCCACTGCTGTGTAATCCATTAAAGTAAATGTAAATGTTACTAAGAAATGATCAGACAGGAGGGGGCTTTCAGGGAATACTGTTAGGTCTTCAGTTTCTATGCCATATGTCAGGACAAGATCCAGAGTATGATTAAAGTGGTGGGTGGGCTCCTTTACATTTTGACAGAAGCCAATTGAATCTAATAATAGATTAAATGCAGTGTTGAGGCTGTCATTTTCAGCATCTACATGGATGTTAAAATCACCCACTATAATGATTTTATCTGAACTGAGCACTAAATCAGATAAAAAGTCTGAGAAATCAGACGATAGATAATAACAAATAAAACAGGTTTTTGAATTTCCCAATTAGGGTGGACAAGACCAAGAGTCAGGCTTTCAAAAGAATTAAAACTGTCTGGGTCTTTGATTAATTACTAAGCTGGAATTGAAGATTGCAGCTACACCTCCTCCTTGACCTGTGCTTCGAGCATTCTGACAGTTAGTGTGACTCGGGGGTGTTGATTCATTTAAACTAACATATTCATCCTGCTGTAACCTGGATCCTGTAAGGCACAATAAATCAATATGTTGATCAATTATTAAATCATTTACTAACAGGGACTTGGAAGAGAGAGACCTAATGTTTAATAATCCACATTTAATTGTTTTATTCGTTTGTGCAGTTGATGAAACTATATTATTTATTGTTTTTGAATTTTTATGCTTAAACAGTTTTCTGCTGATTTTAGGTTTGTTTTTTGGTGGTCTGGGAGCAGGCACCGTCTCTATGGGGATGGGGTTTTGGGGGGATGGCAGGAGGAGAGAAGCTGCAGAGAGGCGTGTAAGACTGCAACTCTGCTTCCTGGTCTCAACCCTGGGTAGTCAGGTTTTAGGAGGGTTGATAAATTTGGCCAGATTCCTAGAAATGAGAGCTGCTCCATCCAAAGTGGGATGGATGCCGTCTCTCCTAACAAGACCAGGTTTTCCCCAGAAACTTTCCCAATTATCAATGAAGCCCACGTTGTTTTTTTGGACACCACTCCGACAGCCAGCGATTCAAGGAGAACATGCAGCTAAACATGTCGCTCCGGGTCTGATGCAATCCTGCAATTTGTTTTGTCTTGTTTGATGTTTGGGGTCTCTCTATGCTCCTTTTCTCTCATCTCTCTTTCCTCTCCCACCCAACTTGTGGTAGAGAGCTGCCCCTCCCTGAGCCTGGTTCTGCCTGTGATCCCTAATTGTTAAGTGGAAATTCTTTCTCCTAATGTTGCCAAGTCCTTGCTCACAGAAGACTATCTAATCATTGGGATTCTTTGTCTGTTTTTGTGGTGATTTTTGTCAGGTTTCAGAATGCATCACAGTGCCGAAACAGCATTAGTGAAGGTTACAAATGATCTTCTTACAGCCTCTGACAGTGGACTCATCTCTGTGCTTGGCCTGTTGGACCTCAGTGCAGCTTTGATACTGTTGACCATAACATTTTATTACAGAGATTAGAGCATGCCATAGGTATTAAAGGTACTGCACTGCAGTGGTTTGAATCATATTTATCCAATAGACTCCAATTTGTTCATGTAAGGTTAATTATGGAGTTCCACAGGGTTCTGTGCTAGGACCAATTTTATTTACACAATAGATAGTTCCCTTAGGCAATATTATTAGAAACCATTGCATACATTTTCCTTGTTTTGCAGATGATACCCAACTTTATCTATCAATGAAGTCAGAGGACACACATCAATTAGTTAAATCCATGTAACCTGTCAGAGTGCCAGCACTCCTGACTGCCAACTGCTTTTAAATGCTGGTAAAATTGAAACCACATATGCTAGAGCAATAAGTCTTTTTGCATATAAAACCAGATGATTTACACTTACATATAATGCATTCAACATGTCCCAGAGGGCTGTACCCTTCCTCTAAGCGGTTTGAAAATCATGTAGAAAGCAGTAACAACATGTACTCCATGTGCTTTATCATGTGCATTAGCATGTACAGCTATGGCATTTCTGTATCTAGCATAATATGTAGATACAGAAAATGGCTTTCAATTTCTCTGTGGGTTAGTGCACTCTTTAGCTACTTTATGTAGTTACTATGGATTACCTTCATAGATTTTATTATAATTAGGGTTCTGAAGGTCCTATTGATGCATCGTGAGAAGTTGTCAGAAATTTACTGTGAGAAATGCGTGTTTAACCCTAACTGATAACTGTATATTTGATTTATTTTTATATTTTATTCATTCATTATTATTATTATTATTATTATTATTATTATTATTATTATTAGTGACAAGTGTTCACGATAAGTGTTAATTGTTGAGTTTATATCAAATTAATAAATATATGTTTAAAAAATTTTGAGGAGGTTGTGCAACTACAGCCAGAATCTTGTCCATATTTTTCATCCCTGTATTTACACCAAATGCTAAAGTTACTGTAAAAACTACAGCTGTTCCATCACATCCTTTCCATCTCTCTTCAAAGACAATGTCAAGCTTAAAGGCATTTCTGGAGACACAGCTTTACTATGTCTGCCACATCAGTCAAACCTAAACACAAGAGCCTGCCAGCTCGCAGACAGAGTGCAGTGGGGAGGGCCTGCCTTACAGCTTTTTTATGAAGCCGCATGTCATGCAACACTTGTTCATCTGTGCTGGGGGACTGGAGATTTTTCTGGTGATACTGTCGTTGACCACATGCTTCTCTCTCATTTGACTCTCCTTGCTTCCCAAGCCCAGAGTTTGGCAGTCTATCTGGACATATCAAATAGGTGTCAAATATCTCAAATTACTCACATATTTAGCTAGATAAAGGCGCTTTGATAGTGTCCTGGACCCTGTGAGGTAATGGCATTTCGCAGTGACTTTTGGGGCCCAGCGTGACTTCAGGAGTGCATTGCTGACAGACAGTATATTATTTTCACCTGTCACCACAACTAATAATGTAAATGCTTTCCCCTCTAAATAGGGACTCTGTAGTCCACAGCAAATGGATCAAACCTGTGAACACTTTGGACTTTCCTTGTGTTCACTCACATGGCTATGCTCTCACGCTCTCTTCCACTGTGTGTGTCATTAAATACAACAATGTCTCCATGCCTCATGGTTCCAAAATGGGAGACATTTCTGAGTGCATTCCTGTCATATTTTCCACAGTATCAAATAGATCTGTTTATCTGCATATCTGATCACTTGTATCCATTTCCAATGCACATCTCATCAGCACTAGTGTGAAATGTCATTAAAATAGAAGCCTGGATGCTTCTGGTGTACAAAACATACCATTGGACAAGCAGCCATACCAGTGTGTTTGTATTGAGAACATAACGATAGCAAACACCCTATAACCTGGGTAAGTGCACTATAGCACAAAATATGAACAGTATTCACAATCTGAAATCTCTGCAGTGTTTGTTGGGTATTATACTTATATATATACTAACATAACTCTGTATAGATTCATCAAAAGAATAAGTCATATATACCAAAACTAACACAAAAAACCCACACATGCGTACAGTTCCTCCCTGAGAGCTTTGAAAGATATACTGCAGAGAAGTGAGACAAAAGCACTCTGTGCGTGCTGAAAAGACTGGGGTTGGCAGGAAAAGCAGTATGTGATCTTCTAGTGCCTTCCTCCCTATCGAGATGCTCAGCGTACACATCTGGTGTCTCATTCCTTTCCAGTAATGTCATGTTGGGAAAGTATTTTGGATGAAGCACAGACAATGGAAATCTTAATAAATGAGGACCAGAGCAGATTTAAATTTCCACAGAGATCTTTGAGGTTATTTTCTTATCATATTCATAAGAAGGAAAAAAATTAGATTATGATCCAATGGCAACAGCAAAGGAACTTCCAACAACTCTAGAGATTTCCCCAATGTCATTACATTATTGTCATGACATTATGACTACATTCTCCATTTGCTTCCTTTAAGTGGCCTGCACTTTCCCACATCACATAATGATACTTAGTCAGGACCCCGTCCCAAAACCACTGAAAATACAAGTTCCCTTTGGCATCATTGTTTGATGCACAGGGAGGAGTTCGAGATAAGGAAGTATAAAACCTGACAACGTCTACAGGAGGAAGATAGGATGGATGAGTCCTGTAAGCACTGCGTTTTTACACATTCTTTGACTCCTATTTAGTAGAGATCTGCTTATGTTCACAAACTGTTATGGTTTTAGTTCAAATGCACCCTTTCACAACATGCTAGCAACAAGCTATAAAATAAACCTCTCCATCGGGGGGTCCCACTCCCATCTCACACCATCTCAGTGTCTATTTCAGACACTGAGACACTTCTATTGAAGTCTGTGCACATTGTGTAATTACACTAAAGGAGTAGCCACTGCATTAAAATGTGCCAAGGGACCTGAGTATATTTCTCTTTCAGTTTACCATGATTAGCTATATCATATACATGAGCCTGATGTGACAAAATGACAGTAATATGTAACTGATATGCTACAAGATGCTCTTGGCTTCTTTCTCATGGCTTCATTTATATTTCTCCTAAGGCTATTTTTTTTACTGTGGGATTCCTGAGCTGACATCATGCTCTTTAATTTAGTTATTCTATTTAATTTATTTTAATTATTTTAGTTATTTTAGTTAATTTTAGTTATTCAAACTTGTATTTGTTCTCGTGTCAGACCTGCAGCATGTTCACATCCTTGCCTCTTGGTCATTTCCACCTGTGAGACCATATTGCCCCTCGACTCACAAGATTATCTGAAACTCAGAGGAAGTGCAATAGTGTGTGTATGTGTGTTTATTTTCAAACAGGGCAGTCCCATTAAGTCTTCCCAGCTGTGGGCTGCTCAGTGGTCTCTGTGAGGCCATGGATAAGATCAGTGCTGGCCCTGATAATGTTACTGTCCCATCAAGAGCAGCCCCCAACCCCAATCACTGACTTCCCCTGAGGAAGTGAGAGTCATACTCCTGGAAGGAATACCCTTCTTTATCTTAATTAGCCACCAAAAAAATCACTGGAGGTCTGGTAGTGGAAATTCATGGATCTCCATCCATCCATTTATCTGAAACCAGGTCACAGGGCCAGCAGCCTAAGCAGAGAGACCCACACCCCTTCCAGCTCATCTGGGGAAACATTCCCAGGCCAGTCAAGAGATATAATCTCTCCAGCCTGTCCCGGGTCTGCCCCAGAGCCTCCTCCCTGTAGGGCATGCCTGGAACACCTCACCCAGGAGGCGCCCGGATTGAATAAACTCTTTGACTGCTAAATGCTCACCTTTTTTCCCAGCAGTCCTCCAAATACATAGTCGTGTTGGTAATGTGCTGTACCTACTGAAATGACTCGTGCAAGCGTTCCTGAAATAAACATATAGATAAACATGTAAAGATGTTGGAGTGCTTTCCGTTTAAAAGACTGACAAATCTGACTGTTCGGAGGCAAAAGCACGATTTGCAGCCAGGAGACTGTACACAGTAATATTCATTGCTAATGTAGATATTGATTTCAGCTTAAATTTCAAGACATTTTTGCTGAGTTGGCTGTAATTGAATATGTGTGCAGCACATGCACAGTGTTTAGAAGTACCCTCCATACAGTACCATATTGGAATAGCCTTGGAAAAGCCTGTGTGATCTGAAGAGCATTTGTCCATCAGAGGAAATGAGTGATGTCAGTCCACGAGCCTGTTTGACCATTGTTTCCATCATAGCAACCCAGCTGCATGGGAACAGAGGGGAAAAGACCTCGACCTGAACTCACATCCTGCTTTTGTTGGTACACTTGTAGGAATGTTTGTGGTTGGATAAATATTTGCTCAAAATTTCCTTTTTTTTCATTTTACTGAGAAATATGGATATTGCCACCTACACCAGTACTTGACTAAGTAGACACATATTCAAAACCAACTTTTAGTGAAGCAATAAATATTTTAACACTAACAAATTTGCATTTATTTCCACAATAACCATTTAAAGCTAAAGTTTTTCTTTCTTTTTTTAACCAGAACAAATATCAGAACATTGCAAATATTCTCTGTAGAACAAAGTCGATACTAATCTCTGTCGCTTGTGTTGAAATGCTGTATTTTCTAACACTGAAATGTGGTAAATAAGTAAAACAGCAGGCTAGTTCATTTAGCTGAAATGTCACTGCAGCAACTCAAAATGGTCCTCAGTAGTTTGTGTGGCCCCCACGTGCTTGTATGCATGCCTGACCATCGGGGCTCCTAATGAGATGATGGATGGTGTCCTGGAGGATCTCCTCCCAGATCTGGACCAGGGCATCACTGAGATCCTGGACAGGCTGAGGTGCAACTTCGTGGCTTTGATTGGCCCAAAGCATAATATCCTAGAGGTGTTCTGTTGGATTTAGGTCAGGTGAGCATGGGGGGCAATCAATGGCATCAATTTCTTCATCCTCCAGCAAATGCCTGCATACTCTTGTTACATGAGGCCGGGCGTTGTCGTGCACCAGGAGGAACCCAGGACCCACTGCACCAGTGTAGGGTCTGACAGGTCCAAGGGTTTCATCCTGATACCTGATGGCAGTCAGGGTGCTGTTGCCTAGCCTGTAGAGGTCTGTGTGTCCCTCCGTGGATATGCCTCCCCAGACCATCACTGATCCACCACCAAACCTATCATGTAGACAGTACAGGAAGTATTAAATTCTCCACAGCTTCTCCAGACCCTTTCATGTCTGTCACATGTGCTCAGGGTGAACCTGCTTTCATCTGTGTAAAGCACAGGGCTCCAGTGGTGGACCTGCCAGTTCAGGTATTCTATGGCAAATGCCAGTCTGCTGCTACTCGTTCTGCTCCACAGTGCTGTGCAGTCAGCACAGGGCCCTTAGATTACATCGGGCCCTCAGGCTAATTTTATGAACTCCAAAGCAGTTGAAACTGATTAGCACCCCCCTCTGCTACTTAACTGACATTATCCCAGAAGTTTAACTGACTTGATGCTGAACTCTGATTAAAAAGTGTTCCTTTATAAAAACACAGCTGAAAGAAAACAGTACTATGACTCCTCTAATTTCCCCAGAGACTGAAAACCATCCAGTTACCGTATTGAACTGCCTCAGGTCAAGTCTAAAATATTAGCTCAGCCAGAATTTTTCTTCAGTAATTTAAACCAGGTGAATAGTTAACATCCATGATCTTATTGGCTATACACCAAACAACTGTGATGCTGTTCAAACCAGGTATTAACACAAAAATAAAAATGTTAATTAACAGTTTGGGGGATTTTTGTTTTTGGTTATGTCATTATTGGACAGTAAACACTCAGTTCACAAACAGTCCTGCTCTGCTCCTTGCTGCAGGTTGTTTCTGGATGTTGTTCCCTGAAAAGCCTTCAGCTGATCCAAAATGCTGCAGCTAGAGTACTGAATGAATGAATGAATGAATGAATGAATGAATGAATGAATGAATGAATGAAGAGAGAGCATATTTCTCCCATACTGGCTTCTCTTCATTGGCTCCTGGTCCTCGCTGTCTCTCTGGTTAGTACTGTGCTCCTCCAGCTGATCACCCCCTGCAGACTGTGTGGTCGAGCCACCACCTCTGCCCCCCTGCAGTTCTCTGTCAGAGAGTTGAGTATTTCATCCAGTTCTTCCCTCTGCAGCAGCTCATCACATTCAATAAAACTTTACAATGGCCTTAACTCGTGATTGATGAGTTTGGTTTTTAATGTTGTCACTCTTTCCCAGAAATCTTACAGTATTCAAACTTGTTTTTACTCGGAGTCCAAGAAACTTTTTTCTATTTCCAAAAGAAACTCGACTCTACAGCAACATTTTTACACTAGAAAAACAACTAAATGCGTCTGTGTCGTACTAGCTAGACTTTGACTGTTGGCTTACATGGAGCTGCTCACTTGTCTGTGTTCACACAAATTATTACTGTGGGTTTTTTTTTTAAATCTCTTGATGTGAAGTACTAATAACCTCAGACTGCAACAGTATTACAGGCGTAAAGAGATGTGTATTGCTTCACCAGAGAAAACCAGGCAAGAAAAATAAGCTGCAGGTGTGGCAGCACTGGGTACATCCTCCTCACACACACTTAAACCAAGTTTTGCTTCTTCTTCTGCTGGTGGTAATGTGTCACAGTAAGCTAATTCTACCCCCTACTGGCAAGTGAAATAAACGTGTAGAGTAAAGAAACTGCTAAACAAAATAAGCCTTATATGAAAGCGTTGGGCAGGCATTTGAGCATAACAGAAAACACATTGTACAGGTGCCACAGTCACAGAAGGTAGGCAACAAAATGATTGGACTAGAGTAATGATGTCAGCACTGAGTCTGACAGCAGGCTGAACATTCAGGAAAGAGAGCAGAAGAGTGACTGCAGTTTCCTGATGCTTCACTTATATGTCATGTGCCTCAGGCTTTAAATTGTTTCAGACCAAGCACTGGCTTCAGAAAGCCAGGCCAGACTCTCCTGTTCCAGTTCAACATCTGAAACGAGCTGCCAGTGTCACAGTGGCATGAAGGCAACAGCACAGTTTTAATCAGGTAGTTTCATTGTTGAGACTTCCTGCTGCCTCATTAAACCTATCAGTCTATAACTGCCCCGTGTCTGCCACAGAATTATGCTATTAACTTTATACTTTTTAAAATATTTAACTTTTTATGAATTTTATTGTTGCCATTCAAAATAGAGAAATTTGAAACCTCTTCAAACCCAGCCTACTTTGATAGTTAACTAGTTCAGCATACTTGGAGTTGGAGAAAACATCCAAACTTCAAATGGGCCCCAAGACCTTGAACTGTTCAGGTATTAGTCAGTTTGTTGATATCTTTTATGGTTTAAGTTTGATGAAATTTTCTGAAATTTCAATGGTTTTCTATGGAGGGCCTTCATAGTGGTGACATCATCACCCACTGAAGAACTTTTGCTATTTTAATTTTCACTTTTTTTTTTTAATCTCTCTCTTTTTCAGCTCTTTTTACATCCACAAATTTTAGTCTACCCACACAGTTTATTCTTCAAATGGTAGCTATGGTTGTGCCATTTACAGAATTTAAACTAGGAGCCTCAGAGTGTCAGGTGTACCCTCCACAGCTGACATTCACTCCAGTGTTAAGTTTTCTCCTCTCTTTTGGGGGCAAAAACCAAAACAGAGGCACCTTTTAAAACTGCCATTTCTCAGTCAATTTTAGTGATATACACATAAAAACATATGTGTCCTGCTTCAGTAACATCGCCTTGTTCTCATAGTGTAGAACGTTTGTGACTGGGACCTACAGTCTTTGTGTGGTAACCTGTTGTTTGTGGGTAGGACAGCAGAGTTTCTTCTGCGTGTCACTCTCTTTGTTGGAGGGAAAGACCCAGCTTGAAGCAGCTTGTTTCTGATTGGTGGATTCAAATTCAGATGCAGGTGGTTCAAATATAGGCAGTTAGTGTCAATGTTGCTCTTTTCTGCAATTAAGCTTGTTCAGCAAATTAAGATTCAGCTATTTTAAGCATTTCTAGGCACTGCAGCTCAAATCTTTCAGCTTTCACGTTGCATTTGTGCAGGTAAATGTTTTTTTCTAGTTAAAAAGGCCATGATTTGAGATACTGTTTACCAAAACATTTCCCTGAAAAACATAGCAAAAGCACTTTTGTTGCATAAACCACAGGTAGAACACGTAGAAACTGTTTTAGTCTATAATGTGCTTTGTAAGTTCACCATCTACATTGGCATTCTTCATTAAGGTGAAGGTTACAAATGATCTTCTTACAGCCTCTGACAGTGGACTCATCTCTGTGCTTGTCCTGTTGGACCTCAGTGCAGCTTTGATACTGTTGATCATAACATTTTATTACAGAGATTAGAGCATGCCATAGGTATTAAAGGTACTGCACTGCAGTGGTTTGAATCATATTTATCTAATAGACTCCAATTTGTTCATGTAAAAGGGGAGTCTTCTTCACAGAACCAGATACTTGCTCTGGATGGCATTACTTTGGCCTCCAGTAACACTGTGAGAAATCTTGGAGTCATTTTTGACCAGGATATGTCCTTCAATGCACATATTAAACAGATACGTAGGACGGCTTTTTTACATTTGCGCAATATTTATAAAATTAGAAACATCCTTTCTCAGACTGATGCTGAAAAGTTAATCCATGCATTTATTACTTCTAGGCTGGACTACTGTAATTCATTATTATCAGGCTGTCCTAAAAACTCCCTGAAAAGCCTTCAGCTGATCCAAAATGCTGCAGCTAGAGTACTGACAGGGACTAGAAAGAGAGAGCAGATTTCTCCCATATTGGCTTCTCTTCATTGGCTCCCTGTTAAATCTAGAATAGAATTTAAAATCCTTCTCCTAACATACAAGGTCTTGAATAATCAGGCCCCATCTTATCTCAAAGACCTCATAGTACCGTATCACCCCAATAGAGCACTTTGTTCTCAGACTGCTGGCTTACTTGTGGTTCCTAGGATACTTAAAAGTAGAATGGGAGGCAGAGCCTTCAGCTTTCAGGCCCCTCATCTGTGGAACCAGCTCCCAGCTTGGATTCAGGAGACAGACACCCTCTCTATTTTTAAGATTAGGCTTAAAACTTTCCTTTATGATCAAGCTTATAGTTAGGGCTGGATCAGATGACCCTGAACCCTCCCTTAGTTATGCTGCTATAGGCCTAGGCTGCTGAGGGGGGGGGGGGTCCCATAATGCACTGTTTCTTCTCATTCACCTTTATTTACTTGTTTATACTTCACTCTGTACTTAATCATTATTATTAATCTCTGCCTCTCTTCCACAGCATGTCTTTTGTCCTGTCTCTCTCCTCTCAGCCCCAACCGGTCGCAGCAGATGACTGCCCCTCCCTGAGCCTGGTTCTGCTGGAGGTTTCTTCCTGTTAAAAGGGAGTTTTTCCTTCCCACTGTCACCAAATGCTTGCTCATAGGGGGTCGTTTTGACTGTTGAGTTTTCTGTGTAATTATTGTAGGGTCTCTACCTTACTATATAAAACACCTTGAGGCGACTGTTTATTGTGATTTGGCGCTATATAAATAAAATCAAATGGAACTGAATTGAATTGATTTAATAAAATCCCATGAATAAATAAAATAAATCCAGCCTGTGATGATAGTTATTATTATGGCACTCCTGGGACAAAAGTAGAGACAAAGAAAACAATATTGACAATATTATCGTTCTAAAATGTCTTAACCCATATGCGTTCTGTTTATACAGGCACAACAAGCAAGTTCCACGCCACTGTCTTCAGGATTGGGTTATCTGGAGCACATCTGCCAACTCATTGAGAAGATTAGCCAGCTGCAGGAGACTAATGTCCAGCTGCAGAGGCAGATCTGCAGTCTGCAAAAGGATGGCAGGATGACAAAGACCAAAGAGGTGTGTGAGAGTTCTTTATTTTAACTCATGCAGTAGATTTACCATCGTTAGACCTAAACATGATTATTTCTGCTAATTCTAGCATTGTTTGGAGACATTAAAGCCATAACAGGTTCTTTGTCAGCAAGTGGGGGTGTGGAGTTTGATAAACATATGCATTATTGTTCTGTGTGCTTTGTAAATGGACTGGTACATATATAGTGCTTTTCTACTCAATTTATGCACTTTCTTACTACAAGTATCATTCACCCATTCACATACAGATTCATATAAGCATAAGCACTTTTAACCTAATGTTCACATACTCACACCTCAATCAAGAGAAACTCAGGGTTCAGTATCTTGCCCAATGATACTTAGTCATGCAGGGTGGAGGAGCAAGAATTGAATGACTGCCCTTCCCATTAGTATACGACCTGCTCTACCTCTTGAGTCACCCCAAATGTGTTGCATTGCTCCCTAATTTGGACACACCAACAAACAGGATTTGTAGTTTCTGAAAGGCTTCCTGTGTCCTGTTTCAATGAGAAATGATTGATGTACTCAGCAGCACTCCAAAGAACTTGAAAATAGTAGGGCAGCGCTAACTAAGACCACAGCCATCATAGAATTGGTTTCAATTTAGACAGTAATGTTGTAATTCATAACTAAAGTGTCTAATGCCAGTTTAACGCCATGGGGTTCTTCAAGTAAGAACAATGTTGCTATTTCTGTAAAAGGCCTTAAAGAGGTCATTCAAATATGTTGGCCTCAGCTTGGGGATCAGAGACCAGAAATGCTATCCACTGGAGCAATGGCTAAACCAGAGTCCAGGAAGGTATTCAGGTATTCTTGGTGTGTGTTTCCAGCAGTGACAGTGTGACACACTTGCACTTCATTCAGTGGTTTTAATAAAGTACGGCTTAACAAGCTGCACATTTAAAATATGCTCTCCAATCAGAGAATCTATGTTGCACCTAAAACATGCAGTGAATAAAAGACACTCTGAACATAACCTGCTGAGGACAGCTTTAGTTGTTGTTCTCTCGGCTGCACACTCACTGCTGTTTAAGGGTTTCAGAGTAAAGCTTAAATCTAAAAAACAGAATTTAAACACAGGCTGAGGCTGCATACAATATGATATGTGGTCAGCAAGTACAGTGTAGGTGTCCCGTTTTAGGATCAGATATGAATGTTTACAGAACAATAACATTCAATTACATTTTCTTTATACAGCGCCAAATCACAACAAACAGTTGTCCCACTTTATATTGTAGGCAAAGACCCTACAACAATACAGAGAAAACCCAACAGTCAAAACGACCCCTATGAGCAAGCATTTGGTGACAGTGAGGTTAAAAGGTCAAAACTAATAAAGGACTGCAAAAATCTCCCATTTCAGGATTCAGGACACAAAGCTGTTGTATCAGCTAAGTGCAAACATGAGCAACTGAAGTAGATTTGCTAGATAAGACAGGATCTAAATATGAAGTTTCAACAGTGTGAACCTACTGTGGGGGCAGCTGGAGCCTATCCCAGCTACCATAGGGCGAGAGATGAGGTACACCCTGGACAGGTCGCCAGCCTGTCGCAGGGCCAGCGTTTGGCAGCTATTCAGGTTAATTCGCAACAGGACTGGGAATAATAAAAGTATGTTAAAGAGTTGGTTTCTCAGAAGTAAAGATAGGCAGAGCTTCACCAATCTGCAGAAAACTGCTCCTACAAATTGTGGAACAATTTCAGAATATTATTCCTTAATTGGAAATGAAGATTATCAGTAAATAATGTCATTACGATTCTGAGAATCTGGAGAACTCTGTGTAAGAGACAAGGCTGAAAATCAATATTTCAAACTGAACTGTTCTGTCATAAATGCAGGTTTAGCATTAGTAACAAACCAAACTGTTGAACTAAGCTGATAATTTAATGTTGTGATTAATTATAATTATGTATAGACCTCCACCAAACAATATATTCAATATTCAGTGCAGCATGTTTTAACAATGATCACACATACTGCGTTCATCACTCCCTCCACTCTCATTAGTCAGGCACACATCAGGTTTTGTGCCTATTACAGAATTTTGTGTTTTACCAGCACTGGTCAGTTTATGTCTTATTGGATAGAAAGGGAAAAAGCAAAGCATAACATGTCTATGCTGATTTTTTTAATGATTTCCTCAGTTACAGCTCTCCATCATCAGATAACAGGATTTGAATGCAGTGATCTGTATTACATGTTCTACCGCGATCAAGATCATTTTTATGCCACGTTCAGAATCAGTTTTAGTAGTTATATAGTCATTCGTCACTTTCTGTTTGAGTCCAAACGTTGACACAGATTTCTGTCTTCTGCCTGCTGTCTTTTTCCAGGACTTCTTCCAGCAGCACTGCAGCTGTGGTGCAGCCAGCTTAGTCTTCCAGGAAGGGCCAGAAATTCATTCCAGAAAGGAGTTTTTGTCACCCAGTGGAACCCTCTCTGACCTGTCCACCATCCCAGAGGTTACAAAGCACCCAGTGTCAACCAGAAGAGGTAATACCATAGGACCAGCTGTCATGAGATGAAAGGCAGGGCACACCCTGAACAAATTGCCAGGGTTTAGTCCACTGGCAGCCATTCACAGGCCAATTAGGCCCATTTAGAATTGTTGGTCAGTGTAATATGGGCTGTGGGAGAGGATCCACACAACCACAGGGAGCACAAACTCCACACAAAGGCCCAGACAGATTCACACTCAGCACCTTCTTGCTGTGGGGCAGATGTGACTGAGAGAGCAACCTAACATGTGTAGCACAGTAATTAGTGTAGTGACCGTGGTTGTCAGGTTTTGTTCATTTCTAAAACTAATTACTCATTTTCAGCTTTCTCTCAATTTTTTTTAGACAGTAGCTTGTTTTTGCTTTTTAATAAACATGCATGTGTTGTATTTCTGACTTTAGAACTTTTATACATTTTGTTAAATAAGAAAATTACAATGATATAAACCTTTTGCCCCTCAATAAAATAAGGGTAAAAGACATATTACATAAAAGCATAAAGCAGTAGTCCAACATACATATCACCTTCAAGTATCTACATGTTTTGAAATTTTGCTAATTTAATTTTCCCAGATCATCACAAATCTTAAGTCAGCAACCAAAAAAGTGCCTATCATATACTCTGAGCAGAAAGAAATGAAGCATCCTGCAGTGATGTCAGTGTCACTGCAGTGGTTTGTCCAACAGAGCAGCGATCAACCAACTACTGCATAGGTGAACACAAGACCTGCAGTTTATGAAGCAGTTTGTTTGGACAGACTAGTATGAGAGCATGCTTGGATGCAGTTTATGCAGTGGTTCTCTAAACCTAGAAGATTTTTCTCCCACCAGATTGCACTGTACAATAATTTCAGTCTGATATGCAACCGAGTGCCCTTCGGGCTGCTGAAACCTCCCTGAATTAACCTTTATTTTATTTATAGAGCGCCAACTCAGAAGTCACCTCAAGGTGCTTTATAATATAGGATAAAGACCCTACAATAATACAGAGAAAACCCAACAATCAAAATGACCCTCTATGAGCAAGCACTTGGTGACAGTGGGGAGGAAAAACTCCTTTTGTTTGGCTATTCCAGCTTTATTTGACAGTGTAGAGAAACAGGAAAGTGGGAAGAGTGAGGGGAAACACGCAGCAAAGAGAGAAGGATTTTAAATTCTAGTCTGGATTCAACATGGAGCCAATGAAGAGAAGTCAATATGGGAGAAATCTGCTCTCTCTTTCTAGTCCCTGTCAGTACTAATTACTAATAACCTGCTCCAATGAGACAAGTAAACAAACATACAAGCACATTTTAATTTTTATTTGATCCATGCCTGAAAAACTGTGTTTAGCAGGCTGACCCAAGAGCGACCCCACATGTTCTTCTGCTTTGAAGGAGAGTTCTGCTGTACCCTGTACATGGAGACATGGTGATCAGCATTTGGGAACAGAGTCATCTTGAACATTACGACTGTTGTGCCATGTGGATCTGGTGTTCCACTGGGGAAATTAAAATACAACATGAGTGGAACACAGGCAGACTTCCTGGCATTCCTGCTCATGATACAAACATGTCCCAGGGACTTTTGAATACCTTGGTCCTTCCTATGATGGAGAAGAGCTTGGAGAGTTAGAGATGATGCGTGGCCGAATTATAGGATTGGGAAATTAGGATTGACAGCTCTGCCTGCACTACGGTTCGAGCAGGTTTACACTGCTGGATTAACTCAGGGGAAAAAATGAAGCCAAACGTCCACATAAAATAATTTCATTTTGTATTTGCCAACATTCATGTAGATTCAGCACTAAATTGAAGAGTTCCTGGTCAGTAGAAGCTGAGCCTTTGCGATAAGCAGTGGTGTGTTTACACTGATGCAGATGGGGGAGGCTGCACTTATTTCACCACCATTTGTTATTAAGTCATTACTCCCTGCAAAAACATGCAAAGGTTTCCAACACATGAACACTTCACTAACTGACATCAAAGGTGTGACGTGTAGCAGTGGCATCCCAGTACGAGCTGAAACTCCCACACAGAGCGAGGCGATGCCGTGGGAGCATTCTGCCTGCACAGTTTAGCCACTTGTGGTCTTGGACGGAAGAAATACTTTAAATAAAAACAAAGCTGCTGTGAGTGTCTTTGTTTTGGTTTGTTTTTAATGAAACTATCATTTTCTTTATACCTTAAAGCAGCTTCAGAGGCTTGTGGAGTCCATCCTTCAGTCAGTCTAAGCTGTTTGGACAAAAACAGCATTCAAAGTGCTGCGGCTAATCAGCATACATGTGTAGCGTACACTTTTGCAGGCTCTTATAGGAATAACAACATGCATGAAGGGACCAAATGAATTATTCAAACTCTGCCATACACCCACTGTGAGTGCTCGTTGTTTGTGTTTCAGGGGTTAGCAGTGACAGTTTGACACTCCTGCCTACGTGGAGGAAGACCTTGAACCGCAGGAGTTACACCGAGGGGGAAATCCACTTCCTCGGAGACGGAATTGAGGGGCTCCCCATCCCTCAGCACAGGGTGAGTAATGCACATTTTATCCTGAAAGAATCACATTATAATTAACTGTTTTTTTCTGTGTGTGTGTGTGTGTGAAATGAAGCAAAATTCTGCATTATTTGTCCAGAAAATTGGTCTAATCCACAGGTTTCAGTTTGGCCAGCGAGACTGCTTATTAACAGTTCTGTAATAGTAACAATTAAATATTTTATTGCATCTGTGGTGTATAACTTAACTTTTTAAGCACTGATTGTATGGAAAGCAAAGTGGGGCTTTAGAAATCACGACTCCTGAGTGATTCAGTGCTGTGAAAGGATTTGCACCTTCCTGATTTCTTATTCTTGCGTATTTGTCACACCTGCTTGTTTCAGATCAAACTCATTTTCATATTAGACAAAGGGAACCATGGTAGATACAAAATGCAGTTTTTAAATGATTTCATTTAAGGGAGGCGGGGGGGGGGTGAGTTAACCAAACCTACATGGCCCTATGTTAAAAAGTCATCACCACCTAAACCTAATAACTGGTTGTGCCACCCTCAGCAGCAAGAACTGCAATCAAGTGTTTGTGATAACTAGCAATGAGTGTCTCACATCACTGGTGGAACTTTGGCTCACTCTGCTTTGCAACCACACTGCAAGTTTTTCAAGCATGAAGCCTGTTTAAGGTCACGCTAAAGCATCTCAATCAGATTTAACTCCGGACTTTGACTCTCCAAAACATTCCCTTTTTGTTTGTTGAATGAGCCTTTCAGAGGTGGACTTGGTGGTGTTTTTGCTCACTGAGCACTAAGCACAAACTGATCATCAGCCTCCTTTAGGATTTTCTGGTAGAGAGCAGAATTGATGATATCCAGGTGCTGACGCAGCAAAGCAGTTCCAGACCATCACACTACTCCAACTTTTGACTCTATTTATAAAATGCTGTTAGTTTAAGTCAGATGTAACGGAACTCAAACCTTCCAAAAAGTTAAACTTTTGACTTGTCAGTCCAGCCTTTGTCCTAAAAGTCTTAGATTATCAAGACTTTTTGTTTCTTATTGCAATTGTAAGACAAGCATTTGTGTTCTTTTTGGTCAGCAGAGGGTTTTGGCCTCTCCCATGGATGCATGAACACTGATCTCTGGTCCCACAGGGGTCAATTATGGCGTCAGTAGTTTTATATCCTCACTGCCTATGACTCTGGATACTGTGGCCCCTCTGCTTTAGTTTGCGTTTGAGTTGTACCAGGGAGTCAAGCACTTCTGGAGTGAGGCTTTTTTTCATATAACCTGTAAGCTGGAGAGGAAATGGCATCTTGCTAATTTAGAAGATCTTCATTTAGCCTGGAAAGTTTTTTCTATAAAAAAGTCTTCTGTAAAGCCCCAGTCTGCTCCAGTCTGCATGCCAAAATATCACAGCGCAACATACTGAACCCAAAGTTGCTCTACAATATGTTTATTGGCATGTGAATATTAGAAAGTACTTAGGCATGGAAAAAAATGCTTGTATGAATGGGTGAATGAAGAGATGTTGTATAAAGCACTTTGAGTGCTCAGGTAGAGTAGAAAAGAGCTATATAAGAACCAGTCCATTGAACATTCCTTCTGCTTAGCATATAGTCTCAGGGGTGCTGGATTTCATATTTATCTAGTAGACTCCAATTTGTTCATGTAAATGGGGAGACGTCTTCACACACTAAGGTTAATTGTGGAGTTACACAGGGTTCTGTGCTAGGACCAATTTTATTTATACTATACATGCTTCCCTTAGGCAGTATTATTAGAAAGCATTGCATACATGTTCATAGTTATGCAGATGATACTCAGCTTTACGTGTGTCATCTGGCTTCATGAAGCCAGATGACACACATCAATTAGTTAAACTACAGGAATGTCTTAAAGACATAAAGGCCTGGATGACCTCTAATTTTGTGCTTCTAAATTCAGATGAAACAGAAGTTCTTGTACTCGGCCCCACAAATCTTAGAAGCACAGTGTCAAACCAGATACTTACTCTGGATGGCATTACTTTGGCCTCCAGTAACACTGTGAGAAATCTTGGAGTCATTTTTGACCAGGATATGTCCTTCAATGCACATATTAAACAAATATGTAGGACGGCTTTTTTACATCTGCGCAATATTTATAAAATTAGAAACATCCTTTCTCAGATTGACGCTGAAAAGTTAATCCATGCATTTATTACTTCTAGGCTGGACTACTGTAATTCATTATTATCAGGCTGTCCTAAAAACTCCCTGAAAAGCCTTCAGCTGATCCAAAATGCTGCAGCTAGAGTACTGACAGGGACTAGAAAGAGAGAGCAGATTTCTCCCATATTGGCTTCTCTTCATTGGCTCCCTGTTAAATCTAGAATAGAATTTAAAATCCTTCTCCTCACATACAAGGTCTTGAATAATCAGGCAAATCATATCTCTACTTTTATGATTAGGCTTAAAACTTAAAACTTTCCTTTATGATCAAGCTTATAGTTAGGGCTGGAGCAGGTGACCCTGAACCCTCCCTTAGTTATGCTGCTATAGGCCTAGGCTGCTGGGGGGTTCCCATGATAAGTGTTTCTTGTTCACTCAGCTCTTATCACTCTCTGTGTTTATACACCACTCTGCATTTAATCATTAGTTATTAATCTCTGGCTCTGTTTCGTCTTTCGTCTTGTCTCCCTCCCCTGAACCAGTTTTAGCAGATGGCTGCCCCTCCCTGAGAAATGAATTTAAAACAATTAACATACCTTCTAATCCACAAAGGTGTAAATACTCCAAAATGAAGTAACTCATTCACTCTCTCATAACCTTTGGAAAACCTTTCCACAACATTCACACACCACACACTTCACTTATCTATGAGAAACATGTTAAACAATTGCTACTAGCCTTAAATTAATTTTAAAACCAGTTTAATAATGTGAACTTAGTCCAGGCAGCACGGCAGCATGGTGGCATGATGGTTAGCACTACTGCCTCACAGCTAGAACCCACCTCGGCCTGGGCCTCTCTGTGTGGAGTTTGCATGTTCTCCCCGTGTCTGCGTGGGTTTCCTCCCACAGTTCAAAGACATGCAGTTACTGGGGTTAGCTTAACTGGTCACTCTAATTGCCCATAGATGTGAATTGTTGTTTGTCTCTCTGTGTTAGCCCTGTGACAGGCTGGCGACCTGTACAGGTGTACCCTGCCTCTCGCCCTATGTCAGCTGGGATAGGCTCCAGCCCCCCCCCCCCAACCCTGAACAGGATAAGTGGAAGAGAATGGATGGATGGAACTTAGTCCAGTACCTGTGGAAATACGAACAAAGTTAACATGTTCCTCAGAGCTTGCTGGTATCTGTGGTTGAAGTCTCTATGGGACACAAGAGTACCAGAGCACCATCTACTGAGGTAATAAGGTATAACCTTAGCACAGAAACGACAGTGTGAGAAACTGGGGGGTTTTCTTTCCATAAAACCACATGTAGCAGCCTACCAATAACTCTGATATGGAAAAACATGTTGATTTTCCTTCAGCTTCCTTTCATTTATCTGAACTATCACTCTGTTTTAGAGAGAAACACAAACATAAAATGTGCTTACACTAATATTTTCTTTAATATATTTGTTCCCTCAAACTCCACCTGCTTGTTTTTGAGCCTCTAATTTGTCCTGCTCTTGGTAGACTGCTGGTGTTAGGGATTATTTTTTACTCAGTGAATAAAGGACAAATGTTTAAAAGTAAACCCCAGTAAGATAATTAATAAACAGTGATTCAACCAAATAATGAACAATTTAATAATACACTAGACAGAGAGCAACAGATAGATAATGCTAGACTAACTTCTCTGACTCAGTGCATCTTATCCTGGAGGCCACAGAACGTACAGTTAGAACATCACCAACGTCACCATGTTCTGCTATTAATCTGGACAAGATTGATAAATGACTAATTAAAAATAAGATAATGTGCTTTATGACTCCACTGCTGCTGAGAGGAATCTGGGTCATCCAGTCAGAAGACAAGGCCAACTCACAGTGCCCAGAATGATACAGATAGATAAGAGGCAGTATGAAGATGATTGTGATTGTGGCATCATGCTAATTTGAATAAACTTGGCCCTGTGTGTTAAACAGCAGCAACACCATTATTTCTGTATTGATGTAAACCCAGTCAAACCAAAGCTGAGACTTGCATTAAACATAAAGTGCATCATTGTATAAGTGCCCAAACACTTGTGATTGGAAACCAGCCTAGACTGCACAGTTAGGCTGCTGGCTGTGCATTTACTCTGGTGGTCACAGCTACAAGGCAAGGCTGATAAATGTGTTTGTGTCTTTGTGTACAGCTGAGTGAAAATTACACATGGGCCCAAGTCAAAGACATGGTGAGGAAGACTAAGTTAAGGAATCACAGCAAGCTGGGACTGACCTCAGCTTCACTGAAGATGTCCTGCCCACAACTCTACAGGTGACGAGCACACTACAGATCAGTGTGATGTGTATGACCTTCACTCATAACAATATTTCATAAGAATCTGGACAAATGGCACAATTTTGTCTCTGTACATTGGACCATATACAGTTGTGAGCCCAGGCAAATTTTTTTTTTGGGGGGGGGGGATTACCAGATGACAGCTTCAGTGACTTAGAAAAGGAGCAGAGACTGAGGTTCTTGATATATGGAAATAAAAAAGGCTACTGGTTTAACTTTTGCCTCATAAGGAGGGATCTAACTAAGTGAACAGTGGCTTTTCTTTGAGAGCTCGTACAGGGTAGGAATCTGGGAGGATTCCCAGAGGGAGAGGAACTTCAGCCTCTCGGAGCTTGGCACCAACCCAGATGATGGAGTAGGGGGTGGGAGAGTCAGAACTGAGGTATGCCTGTAGGAGTGGGAGAATTCCCTTTGGGATTTAAGCTCAGGCCTTTAAGATCTGGCTGCAATCCAGGATTGATTACAATGCCATCCTCCTGCAGAGACATGCACGAAATGAACGAGTTTCTCAGCTGCCCATATAAATACTGTGTGTACCGACGTCTTCTCCTCTTTACAGACCTGACCTGGGAACAATAGAACCTGCTACCAGACACAGGACTGTGACTGCCTTGGGCCAGCAGAGAAAACTGGAATTCCCTTGGCTTAAGTAAGCATCCAGGTAGTGAAGAATGCTTTTTATCCTGACACATCCAGTACCATGCTCAAAGGTCAACGCACCAGTGAGGCAAAACATTCTGACCACTCAGACAAAATAATTAATATTACCTTGTAATGATGATGAATTGTTCAGTTCTGGACAAAATATCATTGAATCATTTACTAACAGGGACTTGGAAGAGAGAGACCTAATGTTTAATAATCCACATTTAATTGTTTTATTCTTTGGTGCAGTTGATGAAACTATATTATTTATTGTTTTTGAATTTTTATGCTTAAACAGTTTTCTGCTGATTTTAAGTTTGTTTTTTGGTGGTCTGGGAGCAGGCACCGTCTCTATGGGGATGGGGTTTTGGGGGGATGGCAGGAGGAGAGAAGCTGCAGAGAGGCGTGTAAGACTGCAACTCTGCTTCCTGGTCTCAACCCTGGGCAGTCAGGTTTTAGGAGGGTTGATAAATTTGGCCAAATTCCTAGAAATGAGAGCTGCTCCATCCAAAGTGGGATGGATGCCGTCTCTCCTAACAAGACCAGGTTTTCCCCAGAAACTTTCCCAATTATCAATGAAGCCCACGTTGTTTTTTTGAACACTGATTCAATATTAACTTTAGTGGTGGAGATTGGCCTATAATTAGCTAAGACAGCTGGGTCAGTGATGGCTTTTTAAGTAGCGGTTTAATTACAGCCACCTTGACGGCCTGTGGTACATAGCCACCTAATAAAGACAGACTGATCATATTTAAGATTGAGGCATCAATAATTGGAAAGACTTCTTTGAACAGTCTAGTAGGAATGGGATCTAATAAACATGTTGATGGTTTGGAGGAAGTAACTATTGAAGTTAACTCCAAAAGATCAACTGGAGCCAAAGAGTCTAAACAAATACCAGCAGTGCTGAAAGCAGCCGAACATGAAGATAAACCTTGGAGATGGTTTTGAATAATTTTTCCTCTAATGTCTAAAATGTTATTTGTAAAGAAATCCATGAAGTCATTACTAGTTAAAGTGAAAGGAATACTGGGCTCTACAGAGCTCTGACTCTTTGTCAGCCTGGCTACAGTGCTGAAAACAAACCTGGGGTTGTTCTTATTTTCTTCAATTAATGATGAATAGTAAGATGTCCTAGCTTTATGGAGGGCTCTTTTATAGAGCAACAAACTCTTTTTCCAGGCTAAATGAGTATCTTCTACTTTAGTGAGACGCCATTCCCTCTCCAGCTTACGGGTTATCTGCTTTAAGCTGCACGTTTGTGAATTATACCACGGAGTCAGGCACTTCTGATTTGAGGCTTTCCTTTTCAGAGGAGCCACAGTATCCAAAGTCGTACGCAGTGAGGATGTAAAACTATTGATGAGATAATCTACCTCACTGGGAGCAGAGTTTAGGTAGCTGCTCTGCACTGTGTTGGCACATGGCACTGAAGAGCATAATAATGAAGGAATTAGATCCTTAAACTTAGTTACAGCACTTTCACAAAGACTCCTACTGTAATAAAACTTGTAATCCATTAAAAAGGCAAATTGCAAAGTGCGTCTAGCTGTAAAAATGAATGTTTACCTTTTTGAATTATGAATTTTTTTTAATCACAATAGTCTTTGATATGCACTAGTATTATCAAGACTCCTCACAGATGTGTTGTATTTTAACATAAGCGTGATCTAACCAAACCTTTGTCAGGCCTCAACCTTAATTATCGAAAACACAACTGACTAAGTGTCACAGTTCAAACTCATAACACCAGAATTTAAATTATCTGCTGCTAAAGAGTCGTGTCACAGGTTGGAGCAGTTATGTCCCAGCAGTCTGTTTGGGCTCATCGCTGCATATAAAACTCTCTAGATTAATTTTCACTGTAATGTAACTTGTTGTGTATCCGCTGGTGTTATTTTCAAAAGTAAATGTATTTTCATATATTCTGCCCTCCGTCTCTGACTTTTGCTCAGATCAGATCCAGATGGTCTCACATGAGGAGGAGATGTTTTCACCCTGGAAGGAAAATGAAGAGAAGGCATGAAGAAGGAAGAAACTGAGAGAGATAAAGGAGAGGACTTTAACATGAAGATACTGAAGATACAGTTGCTGCACATATGGGTAAAAAATAAATATTTGAGATATGACATGAAGCAACTGTGACATAATTTAATATATTCTGTATTATATTCTGTAATATTAGCATTTCCATGTTGTACGTTAGGATACGACAGAGTCTAATGTGAATTATATAAATGATCCATACCTTTGCATAATGTAAATATGTTAAAGACAAATGGTAGGCAATACAGTGTATGTGCAAGATATGTTTTATATATATATATATATATATATATATATATATATATATATATATATATATATATATATATATATATATATATATATATATATATATATATATATATATATATATACATATATATATATATATATATATATATATATATATATATATATAAAACATATCTTGCACATACACTGTATTGCCTACCATTTGTATATATATATATATATATATATATATATATATATATATATATATATATACATACACACACACACACACACACACACACACACACATATAATGCATGTGTATAATACCTCTGTGATGAGGAAGAGGCCTGAGCTACTGTATGAGTTTGAGAGATCCCATATAGTCAGGCTCACCTCAATGCATGGCCTGGGCTCTGGAACCAGTCTCCTGGAGTGGAGCTGGACTCTGTTCCAGTCTGGAGTTGCCCTCGGTGAGAAGTGGCGAGCTGGTGTGGGTATCCGTGTATCCCCTCGGCTTGCTGCCTCTACGTCAGAGTTTTCACCAGTGGACGGTTGCTTTCCTGCACCTTTGGGCCAGGGAACAGGTGCTGACTGTTGTTTGCACTTATGTGACTTATGAGTACCCACCCTTCTTGGAGTCGCTGGGTGGGGTGCTCCATCCGGTGACTCCATCGTACTACTGGGAGACTTCAGCGCTCACGTGGGTAACAACAGTGAGACTGGAGGGGCGTGATTGGGAGGAACGTTCCTGCATGATCTGAACCAGAGCGATGGTCTGTTATTGGACTTCTGTGCAAATCACTGTTGCTCTATAACAAACACCATGTTTGAACATAAGGATGTCCATAAGTGCACGTGGCACCGCGACACTCTAGGTCAATGACCGATTTTGTAATTGTATCATCAGCTCTGTGGCCGTATGTTCTTGTTCTCAACACTCGGGTGAAAAGAGAAGCTGAGAACTGATCACCATCTGGTGGTGAGTTGGATCAGATGGCGGGGGAGGATGTTGCACAAACCTGGTGCATGAGATTTTCAACTCCCACCTCCGGCAGAACTATAACAGCAAGAGAGGCTGAGAACATTGAGTCTGAATAGATCATTTTCCACACCTCTATTGTTGACCCTGCTGCACGGAGCTGTGGGTGCAAGGTGGTTGGTGCCTATCATATGCTAATCCTTAAATCAGAGACTGGACACTGGAGTTGAAGAGAGCCATCAAGCTGAAAGAGTCCTATTGGGCTTGGTTAACCTGTGGGACTTCACAGGCAGCTTATGGGTGGCAGGCTTGGCAGACCAAGTCGAGTTTGGGCAGTGGCTGAAGGAAAACCCAGGAGGGGAAAGCGGTGCTCTACTCACACAGTGTATAGTGCAGGTGGGGTGCTGCTGACTTCAACTGAGGATATAGTTGAAGTAAGGTGGAAGGAATACTTCTAAGACCTCCTTATCTCACTGATACGCCTTCTGTAGTGGAAGCAGAGTCTGGGGATGAGGAGGATGACTTGCCCATCACTGGGGGTGAGGTCACTGAGGTGGTTAAACAACTCCTTGGTGGCAGGACCCCTGGGATAGATGAGGTTCACTCTGAGTTCCTGAAGGCTCTGGATGTTGTAGGGCTGTCTTAGTTGACAAGCCTCTGCAACATCCCGTGGAGATCTGGGGTGGTGCCACTGGATTGGTAGACTGTGGTGGTGGGTCCTATTTTCAAGAAAGGGGACTGAAGGGTGTGCTCCATCTATCAAGGGATCACACTCCTCAGCTTCCCCAAGAAAGTCCTATACCCAGGTGCTGGTAAGGAGGGTTCATCTGTTAGCCGAACCTCAGATTCGAGAAGAACAATGCGTGTAGCAGAACGCTGGACCAGCTCTTTATCTCAAAGACATTAGAGTGTGCGTGGGAGTTTGCCCATCCAGTCTACATGGATATTGCCAGCAATAAGGCTAATGTCCTGTGGGTGTTGGACTTTGCCAGGGATGCCCTTTGTCACTGGTTTTTTTCAGGCATAGCCAAGTGTAGGAAGCCTTCTGACTTGGTGGCCTCAGAATCTCATCTCTGCTATTTGCAGATGATGCGGTCCTGTTTGTTTAATCAGGTGGTGGCCTCCAGCTTGCAGTTGAGCAGTTCACAGCTGAGTATGAAGCAGAAGGTATGAGAATTAGCACCTCTAAGTCTGAGGCCATGGTCCTCAGCTGGAAAAGGGTGGAGTGCCCACTCTGGCTCAGGGACAAGTTACTTCCCCAAGTGGAGGAGTTTAAGTATCTCGGGGTCCTGTTCACCAGTGATGGGATAAGAGAGCAGGATATTGACAGACATATCAGGGTTCCATATGCAGCAATATGGACACTGCACCTGTCCGTCATTTGAAGCAGGAACTGAATGTAAATGCGAAGCTGTGCGTTTATCTGTCCATCTACCTCCCTACCCTCACCTATGGTCATGAACTTTGGGTAGTGACTGAAAGAACAAGATCGAGAATGCAAGCAGCAGAAATGAGCTTCCTCCAAATAGTGGCTGGCTTCTCCCTTAGAGATACAGTAGGGTGAGGAGTGCAGTCATTCGGGAGGGGCTCACTGCTGCTCCTCCATATCAAAGGGAGCCAGTTGAGGTGGTTTGGACATCTGACTAGGATACCTCCTGGGCGCCTCTTGGTTGAGGTGTTCCAGGCATGTCCCACTGGGAGGAGGCTCCGGGACAGACCCAGGACACGCTGGAGAGATTACATCTTTTAGTTGGCTTGGGAATGCCTCAGTGTTCCCACTTGTAAGGAGGTCTGGATTTCTCTGCTTAGGCTGCTGCCCCAGTGTCCCAGACCTGGATAAACGGATGAATATGGATGGATGGAAAATATAAACTCAATAACTCAAAAGGCCATAAATACAAGAATCCAAAAATAAATACAAAACTCAAAAGTTGGGCAGGAAAACCCAGGGATCATGAACCCTTAGCATTAACATATTTTAAGTTTTCAGCCCACAAACATTAATGATGTGACCTGATATGACTTGTTCTTTTTGAACACTATATTTATTAATGACATGCGGAGCTTGTGTTTGACACAAAGTGACACCTAAACTGTGATTTACCTTCTGTGCTATATTACTGAAATTCTCTCATTGCAGACCTCATGAAAGAGCCATAAATTAAACTAATAGACTACAGCGGATTTGGGCAAATTGTATGTTGAGGATTTTACATTTGACATGACTCAAATTATGTGCCCGAAGTCTCTGAAATAGATGTAGAATTAAAGTTGATACGACATATCGTGTTGCTCCCTCTTGCAATACAATAACACCAAATATTCTATTCAATTTTGTTCATATAGCACCAAATCGCAACAAACAGTTGCCTCAGGGCGCTTTGTATTCCAGGTAAAGACCCTACAATAATATATGCAAAGGCTTTTTTTAAATTCAGGCACTCTAAATAGATATACATACTATTACAGCTTATCATAATTACTATTGCATTATGACTTCTGGTCATAATGTTAACTGACTTTATTAGTACTTTGATTCTTGATTCCTTTATTGCTGCTATAATGGATTTTCACATTTGTACAGTGGTTCTATTTTACAAGGCATGTTAGGCAGAATTTAAAGCATGATGTCTATTGGGATATTTTCCCTACATAATGATATCTGAAAAGCCCCAACATTTACACTGTGTAAGGTATTTGCATCATCTGCTAACCTAAATTGTAACGCGCTGCTTTCAGGAGTAGCTGCTTTTCCTGCTGTTTGTGAATAAGTCTTAAGAAACAGGAAATGTTGTTTGGTTCAGGACTTCTGAGCAAAAACACCTCATACATCATTACGAGGAAAACCCAGAAAACAAATGTAACAGCACCACAACAGTGTCCCATTGCTGCTGATAATGCTTCAGCAGTAGTTTTTTGGAAATATGATACCAAAGGAATACTTCATAATAAACTATTATAGTGTACTCCAAAGAAGTAAAAACCATGTGTTTGGTGTGTAATATCTCTAATATGTCTGAGAAGTTGAGATGTTGGTGGCACAAACTGTTTGTGTGTAATTTATAGCTGTTTATGTGGACAATCAGACATATATATATATATATATATATATATATATATATATATATATATATATATAAATTTGAATGTACTGATGCAATCATCAGTACATTCAAATTTATTTTTCAAAATTGAGTTCAATCCAAAGACCTGTCTGAGATCTTCTATATACTAAGTGACAAATTTCTTCTTTCAGCTGCTCCTTTAGGGGTCCCCTCAGCAGATCTACCTCCACATCACCCAGTCTAGGATCCTCCTCTGTCACACCAACGTTCACCATATATCCTCCTATATATGTCCGCCCCCCCTTCACTACATCCACAAATCTTCTCTGTAGTCTTAGAATCCTTCTCCTCACATACAAGGTCTTGAATAATCAGGCCCCATCTTATCTCAAAGACCTCATAGTACCGTATCACCCTAACAGAGCACTTCGTTCTCAGACTGCTGGCTTACTTGTGGTTCCTAGGATACTTCAGAGTAGAATGGGAGGCAGAGCCTTCAGCTTTCAGGCCCCTCATCTGTGGAACCAGCTCCCAGCTTGGATTCAGGAGACAGACACCCTCTCTATTTTTAAGATTAGGCTTAAAACTTTCCTTTATGATCAAGCTTATAGTTAGGGCTGGATCAGGTGACCCTGAACCCTCCCTTAGTTATGCTGCTATAGGCCTAGGCTGCTGAGGGGGGTCCCATAATGCACTGTTTCTCTTTATTAGCCTCTCTTTACTCTGCTTATACTTCACTCTGTATTTAATCATTATTATTAATCTCTGGCTCTCTTCCACAGCATGTCTTTTGTCCTGTCTCTCTCCACTCAGCCCCAACTGGTCGCAGCAGATGACTGCCCCTCCCTGAGCCTGGTTCTGCTGGAGGTTTCTTCCTGTTAAAAGGGAGTTTTTCCTTCCCACTGTCACCAAGTGCTTGCTCACAGGGGGTTGTTTTTGATTGTATGGCCTTTACCTTAGAGCATAAAGCACCTTTTGATGACAGTTTGTCGCTATATAAATAAAACTGAATTGAATAGGGTTTGCATGCTCTGTGTTTGCTTTGGCATTTTGCTGCTTAGTAAAGTATTTGTACTGATGTTCTGTACTAAAACATGCAGTTCATTCCATAGTTTTGAGCTGTAGATGTCAGTAAGCTATTAGTTTGCTGTATCAGGCTGAACCTGCACAGAGTTTTGAATGTTTTATAAAAGAAGATTTGTAAGCTATAACTGGTGTGATGCAGAAGTTGGACTCAAAGATATGAGAGGGCAAACACAAACAAAGCAAACACAACACATGTGGGATTCATACAGCACATGCTGTTTATTTAGCAGAGCAGTAATCTCCCCTCCTACGGTGCTCAAACAGTAGAAATACCAAATAAAAACACCTACATCAAAATTAAATGATGACACTGATGAGAAATTAGATTTTTATAGATATTAAAGTATAATTTTGCTGCTCTGCATGTGTGTGTGTGTTCTGTGATGTGTTCTAGCACAGCAGAGGAGAGCAGGTTCTAAAATAAACATGCACACTTGATTAATAACATACATGATTTACTGAATTAACGAATTAGGTTGGCTTGGTTCAGGTGCTCTGGTGGGAGGAGCTACAGATGCTGATCGGTCTCTGGAGTGAACTGTTATAATACAGTCATAATGTGGTGTCAGTCTGAGTGTGTGAAGTAGAAGCATAACTATAGCAGAAATAACATTTAAGGTTATTTTTAGGCAAAGTGACCAAAATTAGAGTAATTGGAGCCACCTGGGCTCACTAACTGAAGCAGGGCTCTACGAATCATTCTCCCCTCTCTGCTCCTCCAGGTCACCTTGGTTTGTCGTTTGTTTCAGTTTGGTTTTGGGTTGCAATATTCATCCAAATTTACACATACATGTACGCTCACTCATACACTGGACATACTGACATATTCACATCCCATATTTATCTTTCTTTCTGATTTGTTTTTTTCAATAAAACTAATCTGATTGGCCTATACCTTTGTCTCCCCTCATTCTTTGTTACGGGCCGTGAGCCAGCCTGTGACAACATGAAGAGGGCCGAGATTTTTAAAAATTAGGGACTCACCTAAACTAACAAGCAACCAGCAGTGAGTAAAGCAGACAGTAATCTGTACATGGTGTAATTGAAACCTTTTTTAAGAGGTCCCATCTCAGAGCGCTGCATCAAACCTGCAGAGAGCAAACAGCAGCTTCCTGTGAAGCATCAGTGTCGGTGGTGAGAGCTGAGATGGAGTGTTCAGGAGAAGAGGCCACAAACACAAAGGCAGCAGGATTCAGATTTTTATGGAGCTACTCTCAGAACTATTTTAAATAAACAGTTTGAAAAAGTCATAAAATGTAGTAACAAAGCTGTGAACAACTATGATACAGAACAGCTCAGAGTAAGAATGAAGTGGGAATAAAGCAAGATCCTATCAACCAATCACACATGACTTTGGTCCTGACAAAATACAAAATCTTATCCTCAACCCGTCACGATGCTATTCTTCAACGAGAGGTGGAGGAGACAGTTTCAGTTGGAAACTTTCTGCTGCTGGTTGGGCTGAGAATAAAAGTCCTGATTTCTCATGGCAGTGAGAGACTTCTGATAGGATGGACAACTGGAAGAGAGAAAAAGATAAAAACATGACAATTAAAAAGGTCTCACACACACTGAAGTGAGCAAATCAAGTTCCTGCTAAATCTCCTGAGTTTGATCCACTGACAAGTTTCATGGTTGCAAGTGCATTCAGCAATAATTGTGTTAACGTGTGGCCACAACCACGTATTGCTCTTTGTAGCGCCACCTTTTGCTGCAATTACAGCTGCAAGTCTCTTGGGGGTATGTCTCTATCAGTTTTGCACATCGAGAGACTGAAATTCTTGCCCATTCTTCCTTGCAAAACAGCTCGAGCTCAGTGAGGTTGGATGGAGAGCAGCAATACGCAACTGAACCAAGTGCCACGTATTG